>OAMK01000046.1:360196-374625 GCA_900205225.1 Saxicola maurus maurus
CCCCAGGGGGGTGCCGGTCCGCCCGCGGCGGGATATTGGTTTACTCCGCCAGGTATTAAGCAAGCCCAATCCATTTAAATATCGCTCCCGCGCTGACCTCTCCGTAGTCCGCCTATTAAGAATGCAATCAAGATAATATCATCGGGCATTGCTTATTAATGAGCGCCCCAGGTAACGTTACACCGGTGACTTTCTGCAGGCGCCCAGCGGGAGCTCAGTTCCAGCGCTCCCGAGGCGGCTCAGCCGGGACCGGCAGCGGCGGCGGGGCCGCCCGTCCATCGGCGGAGCTGCTGCCGACCGCCCAGCCCGGGCACCGGAGCGCCCTGCTCGGCTCTGCCCGCGGCTGGGTCTGCACCCCCTGACCGAAAAATCTGCTTTTCCATCTCCTCCTCCTTCCTCGCACGTGCAGCAAATGCAGTAAATTATTGATAGTGGAAATTGAATGGCGGAGGCAATAATGGTATCCCCTGATTGACTAGCTGCATTTGATCTCGGTACAGACGGAGGGATGGCACGCTCCCTGCCCGGGCTGTGCCACATCCCGCGGCGCAGCCAGCGCTGGGAGAGCTGCCTCAGCCTGCCTGCCACGGGCTGGGGCAGCCCTGCCNCTCCACTCCTCCTGTAAGGGCAGAATTGGAAGATGTTGATTTCTGAAGAAGATAGCCCAACTCTTTTATGAATTGGCTGAAACACGTATTTTCTACACCTCAAAGCCTGACTGCCATCTAATGTCAATTAATGCCAAAGGCCCGTTCACTCCACACACTTGTGAAAATTTAATTATCCTAGGGGAAATGTGTGCAACTCATTGCTGCCCTCAGACAGTCTGATTGCCTGTGCACTTTTCTGTGGAACACCTGCATTGATCAATAAAGTAAAGAAAATAACCCAGGTGTTTGGAATTCGAGTACACCTAAGGCCTTCCATATAAATGAGCTTTTAAGATATATTAAAGGAAAGATTCCTGGTTGTTAATAACCTTTGCAGCTTTAAGAACTTTTAAAAAAATCATTCTTTAGTACCACATCACCATCTTTCTTGCACTTGTGGGTTTGGTTTTGCGTGTTTGAACTAAAAATGTCAGTGAGCATGAAGACAGTTCTACCTCTTTTGTCTCAGTGTTTTCCAGTCCAAATCTATCCAATTTATGAGAAAGGAGACATCTTCAAAGCCTTCACTAACAGCCTGGGCCTGAGGAATCATGTCCAGCTCCTGTTGGCTGATAGATAATACACTCATTAAGNCACTAATAACTCTTCAGGCCAAGTCCTGCTCTGCTATTTCTGGATTATTCAAATTCTGCCATTAAGGATATATCAACCATTCCTTTTCCCACTCTGATATACCAATATAAGCTTATATCAGCAAAAATGCCAGGTGGGTGTTCCAGAGGTATTTCAAACACATGATTGTACCTAGAATTTGCTAAGTTAAAGTGTGCATTTTATTTATCTGTTTTAGACTTCCCAATACTGTTTAACTTTCCAGCATTAGTGTGCATACCTGATTTCACTAAGGCAGNATGTTTCAGCAGCCTTTTTGCAGAGTCATAAAGCAGCACAGTTTCAATATTCTGTGTTTATAAGATGGTGCCTGCAAGTATTTGGATGATCCACCAGGCAAGTTAAACAGTAGCAGGAGAGGTTACTTTAATCAGCAGTAATGTAATACATTACACACTTGTTATTCCTGGAGGAAAGACTCTTCTGCTAGCACACTAGACATGCAGATGAGCAGCAGCAAGTATCATGCTTTAGAAACACTGCTGGCTTTTTCTCAGGAGTGAAGGAGAAGGGATATACTCTGAAAATAAATCTGCTTGCAATCAGAACATTTTTTTTTTTTTTTCATTTTGGAAAGGAAGCATGTTACAGCCAGCCTGACAAGTCCTCACTCTGTAGTAAGTGCTTCAGCTCAGCACTGCTAAGAACATTAGAACCATTAATTAGAACCATGNAATTCCCATTTTTCTCTGCTACAAACATGCTGCCTTTTGCATGGGTGTAGAGATNTTCCTGGGGAAGAGGTGTGGTCAGAGGAGCTGCTGTTTCTTGCTGGTATAATCAGCCCTTTCAGCATTATTACCAGCCAGTGCTTGACTANTCAGAAAATGAAAAAATAGTGTAAAAAATTAATTGTTTGGATTTTTAATGCACATGCAAGCCTGGGTTCCATATTTTTCGGTCAGACTCTGACNTCCAAGAGAATTTTTATGAATGGCTCCCCCAAAAATTGGGTCTTCAAGGTATTAGTTTGTGAAGCAACTGATAGTCCTGACATGGGGACATTGCTCCAGTTGGACCTCCACTCCTCTGTCCATAAGATGCACTATAAATTTGGGGGTTACATAAACATCACCTTTGAGATTTGTGGATANGCACACATATCAGTGTCCTGATATTTTCTTGGCAGAGCCAAAAGGAGTTCTCTCTTGTTGTGCCTGAAAGAAGATTCCTTCCAGCCCTTCTCAGGAGCAGCTATGTTACCCCCCTTTGGATTGTGCAGATCTCACAAGTAAGAGGGNCTTGGAAAGAAAGTCACACCACAATTGCATAGAGAAGAAAAGGGCAGGCAGACCCTTTTCTGGTGGTTTCAGATAANTCAGTGTATCCAGCCTCTTGGTGTTGTCACACTATGCCCACTTTACAGCATTTACCAAGTGTTTTTTCTATCCATGACAAATTAATTTTTTGCATACACAAATCATGCTTTACCATTTCCCAAACAGCAACAGGGAAAGAGTATGAGTTGTCAATCAGCAAAATGTTGATTTATCCCTGCAGTGATACTGCTTGCAGGAGGGTAAGATCATTGCTTTTTGCTGAATTCAATTTAAACTGTAGCATAGGCACTAATGATGCTGTAGATACTGTAAAGAAGAAAGCAGAAGCACGCACACCTGGTTTCTGTCTCAGTGGAGATTATGCATTATAGTGATTGATGTACAAGGTCCAAATTTACTGATAAANTAATTATATGATAAAGCAGTTTGTGGGGCTCTTCAATTCCCCCATTGCAATTTCAGGAGAAGCAATAAAAAAGTCAATATTTGAAAAGAGTAACATTCTTAAAAGGTGCATAATTAGACAAAAGGTAANGGGTGATTGAGTCTCCCCTCCCTCAAACTGTGTCTTTACACTCCCCATTTTATTCATGTAGTGTCTTGACCAGTTTTTGAATGAGAAAAAGGTCAAGAAGCTACAATTTGGAATTCTTCTCACTTGGCTGTCAGGAAATATAAACTAATCCTGATTACAAAAAGGACAATGCTATTGATGTACTNGGGTTTTGATGCTACAGGGTTTTTTCTGTTAAAAATTTTAATTGGCTGAAGTAATTTCTTCTATCATTACANACATTTTATGTTTAATTATGTTCCCTAGTTACCTTTATTTGCTATTTTTTTCCCATTAAAGGGACAGAAAATTAATGGAAATAAACTTTTCCAACTCAAGTAATGCTAAAAATCACTATGGATCATATACACAAGTAATATTCACCACCAGGGTTGCAGACATGGTGCATTTGTGAGATGATTGGGCTATGAAGCCACTCTACAATGATTCAGTGGCTGCAGCACACACAGGAGAGCCCCTCATGCTCTAGGAAAACTAGGAAAACTAGGGAAAAAAAGATGGGAATACAAACCCAAGGATCTTTCAATAGACATGGTTTGTAGGCTGCAGGTACCCAGGATAAAGCAGGAAAACCTACTGTTTGAATCACAGNCACCAAAACCACTACATGTTTCCTGAAGAAAATACCACTTAATAGCTCAGAATTGTCACCCTGCAGCTACAGNAAACGTGATTTTAAAACTCTAACAAACAATTAAAATTGTCCCATGCCTTCTAATCAGGGATTTCAGCACGATTTATGTGCATGAAGCTGCTTCTCTGACAGAGGTGTATGGTAGGTGCAGATTAGCCTTTTGCAAACAAGGAAATGCATGTCTGTTACACATAAATCTATTAAGCTGCTCATGAACATCCTCTCCATACTTTTTGGGGAGCACACCACTCCTGGGTTTGTTCCTTGCCACCACTCATGCAGTTGTCTCTATTGGCATCAAGTGTTGTAGGAGTAGAATGTGTGATATGTGGCAACTGCCACATGCAATGATGTGCACACACACAAACACTCACACAAAATCCTTCCCATCCAAATCTCTAGGCTTTTCTTTTGCATGAACTCCATGCACTGCTTGGACAGGGGGACTCCTAAACCACACATGGAGTTCCTCTTCCCTGTGCTGAAGGGCTGGGGGAGGCCAGGAGGATAATTCACCCTTCATTTTGACACCTGGCCCCATGGCCAGTGTCCAGCCATGCCAGCTTGCCCCACACTGTGGGGTGCAGGGCAGCTGTTGAGGATGATGACACAGAAAAGAAGGTGAGAATGAGGAAAAAAAAGTAAGGAGAGAATGAATCCAACCCAGCAGAAACATTCAAAGTTTGGTTTGTCATTTCCTGATGCTTTGCATTGACTAAAACTGGCAATTCATCTCCCGAGTGTCTCTGCCTTACTGCTGTTGTTTTGGAGGCATTAAACACCCATCAGCTGAGCACAGAGCAGAGAGGAAAGTATCTGGGTTGTGTCTGGGNGTATCCAGTGTACCAGGTGTCTGGCATATGGAGCCTGAGCCTTCCTCACTCACCCCTGACCTTCCTGCTAACAGCTCAGCCAAGGCTCCAGCACAGCAGANAGAGAAGGGCATGGAACAGCACCAGCAAAAATGCAGGCTCTGAGGGAGCAGCAGACATGGGAACAGAAAAGAAAATCCCCTCTTCCCCAAAGAGGTTGTGTGTGATTCCTTAGATGGTGGAAACCTGAGCCAAGTGTGGAAAGAAAAGATGGCTAGAGATGCACTCCTGTGACGAATCAGGCCACTGGAGCTCTATGATTAAAGAAGATCAGAAAACTCTTGGTGCACTTGTGGGTGAAAGGTGTTGGGATTGACTCATCTCTCCTTTCCTCTAAGTATTCAGTGGGTTTCAATTAGATGCAATATAGTGGATTATTTTTAATATTTAAAGGGATCAGATTCCAGGAGGTTTATAAACTTAGCCAGGCATTTTATCAGAATAGGTGTATGCCTTAGCAAACCCTCCTCAGTGCATAACTTTGGAGAACTTATTTTAAGTGTGTACTAAAGTAAGCAAGGCCCAAAATCCCNGGTCCAAGTCCCCCTTCCCAGGCCCTGTGAATGCTCTTTTGTAGTTTATTTCTATTTAGCACTAAAATCTCCTCTGAGATCAAGCTGAAGCACTCCATTTGCCAGGTGCAGCAGCTCAGCGATACTGCCCGGGGGTGATGGGTGATAAGAGATCTAAAGCAAACAGTTGGGGCTGGGAGATTGAAGATGGTGTTTGGCACCAGGGCCAGGAGCTGTTCCAGGGTGCCCACCACCCACAGGGTCCCACTCTGGCCAGGAACTGGCAGGAGGGATCCTCCTTGGGTACACAGAAATCCTTGGGAATGCAAAGCATGTGTAAACATTAAATAGTTCTTCTGGCTCTCCTGCCCTTCAGGACTTTCATATGAATGTATTTTGTGCTGCACTTAGGTAGCTGTCTTCATCTTCCCAAAGAGGTTAGGGTACTTTTCCTCTATCCCATTCCAAAGCACAGCCACATCAATGCTTTAAGCAAGCTGATGTGTTTAAAGGTAAATTCAGGATTTTTTTTTTTTAAATAACATATTGAGCTATTTCACCTAAGAAACAAACACAAGAGTTCAAAACATTTTTATGTTAACTACCCAAAGCATTAAAGGCAGAAGTATCTACAAAACAGTAGATGTTTTTGTTAATTGCAAACTAAAATTATCAGTGCAGCAATAAATATTAAAAAGGGTCCTCAAAATGAAACTCAGACCCCATTAGGTTCTTGCCCTCCAGTTACTGTGACTTGTGTCTCAAGAAACAAGTAACTGGATTAGTCATATTAAAGCAAAAATTTCCCTTGACTAAAACACTTCATTTGTATGGTGTCATTTCTATTTATTGAATACTTGGGATTGTTAATCCTTCAGTAATTTAATGACTGGAACCATGTTGGGTGTAAATGTTACTACATTCCACTTTGGAGATTAATAGGCAGCCATGTCTATGGAGTTTTCATTTGTCATTTGTCATTTGTCATTTTCATTTTCATTTTCATTTTCGAGTTTTCATTTGTCCAAATGAAAGGCATGGTCTGTTCATCCATGGCAGAGTGGCATGTGAGCACTGACAGCAGCAAGAGTCACTTTTGGGTGATGTGCTCACCCATTCCCCAGGGAATGCTAGTACACAAAAGATGCCAACAAAGAAGGTGCAGTCCTCACTTCCTCTATCCTTCCACTCTAACACCCAACTCCAAAGAGTGGGAATTGCACAGGGGNCATTATTACTCTGCATTGAAATTATTTCATTGACTTGCATGGCAGAACTGCTTTAAATAGTAGCTANTGCCAGTTCACTGGATTTTTGGTACTACTATTAAAATGTTATTTTCCTCCTCACTAGTACAGTATGGGGGTTGTTGGGTGCATAGCTGGTTCTCTCTCTAGAGCATGAGATGTGCTCAGACTATCATTTATAGATGCAGAGAGATGGGAACAAACCATAGGGTGGATGTATGGCTACCNGGGAATTCAAAAATCCTGAAATATTGATCCAGAAAATCAATACAAATTTTAAGCTATTTCAAAATAACTTTCCTCACATTCTACACCATTTCTCAAATGGGAAAACATATTGATTTCTCTGGCCCAGCCTGCACAAGGGCAGGGTGGCTTTTGAGGGGTAAGGGCTGGTTGGGCTGGGCTCATCCAGCAGTGGAGACACGGCCACCACCACAAAACCATCATGAACATAACCTTAAGCAGGAGGAAAGCAATCCTGCATTTTGGTGCTCAAAANCCCTGTACTTCAAGGGTTGGATATGACTCAGAGAATACCCAAGTAAAATCTACCCCTGGCTTTGGCAAGACATTTAGTGAGGCCTCGGTGGTTCAGGACTTGTGCCATTAGAGTATAAATTCATAAACAACATAATATACATTTATTTTCTGGACAATGNTTATTTTTCATGTAGTTAATACATCTGAAACATAAATGCTTACAAGGGAGACTTTTAAACACCTCTTTGTATTTCATTAGCTGGCTGTTTAATCTGCTATAATTTATTGCAAATTGCAGTTGTACTGTATGGCCTCATGGTGCCTTTACTTATTTGAACATAAACACCATGGAAGTCAGCAGGAATGCAAAGTTTTTAAATCAGAAGGGAGCCAAATGCTGGATTTTCAGCAAGCACTTTGCACCAAGGCATGAAACCCCTTCCTTTAGACTTTTGTTATGCTTCTGTTTGATGCTTTACCCTGCTATGTGCTCTGAGCAGAATCATTTTCCCTTACAGGCATGTTAGCTTCTTCCCCTTTGGTTTCTTAATTTGGGTTAGATCCCGTAATATAAAAAATATACTGAGATATTGCACCTAGAGCACATTGATGAGACCTAAAGAGCTCCTCTGTGAAGGGAATTAAGATCAAAAAGAATGTGGGATTTAAATATTCAACATTTCTTCTTGGATATGAAACAGAAAAATTGTTTTGATGCAGAAGTTCTGGTGACAGAATACGTTACTTAGACTCTGAGACCATATTAGGATAAAATGGCTTTTTTGTATAGGAATTGCACTCCTTCATATGGAAATTATGACATTTTATCTATTGCCTCTTACTACAAATGTTTAAAGGATCTGTTAAAAATATTNTTTTAAGAAGTTGTATCAAGATAAAAGAAAGTAAATAAGAGCCAGCACAATTTTCAGGCCTATTTCTGATTAGTTTCATGATTTAGAGCCTATTAACTGCCAGAAAATTGCACCAACTACCAGAGNTGGGGAAGTATAACTGACAACACAGTTTATTTTGCACTTTGGGTTTGCTGTGCTTTTGTCAGACCCTCACCCTCACAGTAAAGGAACATTGTGTTTATTCCATGAACTGATGGGCTTAGAGACTCAGGAGAAAGGGCTGAGCCTGAGTGATGACACAAATGAAAGACAAGCAGATGAAATGCACATTCTCATTGTCTGACAAACTGGAACTAGACCTCCATCTAAATTTAGCTGATTGATTTTCAGCTAGCCATTAATCTTTACTAACACCCCACAAAAAAGGCTCATGAGGCAGTGGGCAGCTTCCCCCATCAGGGCTGCAGATAAAGGCAGGCAGGACACACCCACAGATGGCTGAGGGATTGCCAAACTTGCTTTCTTGTCAGGTGTTTTGGCTTCCTNAGAGTTTGGGAGCCAGCAGAATTTTCTTAAGGGACTGCTGCAGAAATACTTTGATGGGAAAGTAGATGTTAAAAATANCTATTAGGTGCCACAGGCAGCAGGCTGGGAATTAAAAACTCTTCTTATGTCAGAGACATTTGTGTCTTTACAAGAGCTCAGGAAGAGAGGTGAGAAAAGCAGTGGGTATGCAGGGCTGTGGCCATGGCCAGGCAGCTGACTGAGTCTAGGTGAAGGATTTGGGAAGAGGAAAACAACAGGTGGTGGGCAGGAAAAGCAGGAGAATCAGATCTGCCTGGGGAATAAGCGGTGGATAGAGTGACTGACTGCTGATGTAGGAGCAAATGCCACACAGAAAGGAANGAGGGGACCCCATGATTAAACTTTTACCTCTTGCTACCACCAAGACCTTTGTGAAAGGAGCAACAACTAAACCCTTCAAAAACCAAAACTGGGGGAAAATCCTAGAGTGAAGTACTTGTTACCTCAGAAGAGGATGAGAACAAAACATGTGACAGAGGTTATTCATATCACTTAGGTGTTCAAAAACGGTGATGAATGATGAGTGNGGTGCAAGGACTTGAAATAATTAGTAAATAAACCAAATTTGAGATTCATGTAGAAAATACTGTAAGATTCACTCCTCCTGTGGATGACTCTATGACCAATAGATGCAGTAGTTTGTTTTTTTCTCTCTGATGCAATAAATTTTCAGCAATATAATAAAGGGTATCACACTTCAGGCTACAGCAAGAGATTTGTACAGTAGCAAAAGACATTTGAGATGTATCATCATCCAGAAGAAAATTAAAAACATGGAATTTAGCCTAATTTTAAAACTGCTAAGTCATTTTGTTTTCCTGGTCAATACTATGTTATCAGCTGTCTGTTCACAAAATGCAGCCAAATATTCTCTCAGATGGTTTTATAGACTTTGGCAGGTGTGAGTAAACATGTATTTTNCAGAGCAAACCAACACATGAGCAGCTCCAGTCTCTTGACCTCTGCTCATGTCTCTTGCTTCATCCCATTCTCAGTAGAGTTGGTTGGGTTTCACAAGGTATTCACTGTCAGAAATCAACTGCACTTTTTTTTCCTTTCATAGCCACCTGTTTATCTGAAATCCATTAAATCCATTGTCTTTTCATTATATTGTTTGTGTTTGAATCTGAATATTTTATCAAATGCCATTGTCAGATTATTGATGATAGCTTTAGATAGAAATACTGAAAGCCTCGTTGAATACTGTTAAATAATACAGAACTTAGTTTGTGTTGAAAACACTGGGAAAAATTTGATTTTGAAATGTCAGATATTTTCCCACCTCTGTCTGCCTTGACAATGTGTGGCTTTTTCTGATTCCTGAGAGAAAATCTGAATGGGAGCTAAGGGACAGATACAGAACTACTTGTGGGCCACCACACAACCTCCTTCTATTGCTGTTGGTTCAAGGGCTGAAACACATAAAGGGATAAATAAACCTGAATGCAGGATCAGGGCTGAAGTAAATATTTTGACATTTCCATAGCTGTACAGGTTTAGTGTCTNTAATATCAGAATAATACACTGCAGGAGTTGGGATGTTGAGCTATACTGTTATGTCTTTATGCCTTGTCACAGATTTGAGCAGTGGCATCTGAACAGCCTCCATCATTCTCTTTCCATTCTCAAATGGCTTGGTAACCTCTCTGTGTTGTTGATGGACAAATGGAGGTAAAAGAGCTGGAAAATCTGCCACACAACACACAAGCTGCATGAACTTGGCTTTACTGTGGGTTATCAATGAAACCAGCCTTGCTGCTCTTCCCCTTTGCCTTTAAAGAGCACACACACACAGAAAGAGAACCCCAGACACTGCCTGTGTGCTTCTACTCCTGCCAAACAGGTGAGAGAAAAGTTAATCCTGAAGTCTTCCCACTGCCAGGGTCCCTTTCACCTCAGCTTGCCTCACCCTTTTTTTTAAACTGCTTCAATTTGTGTTTTACCATTTGTTACAATAATGGAGTCTGGTGAGAAGCTTGTGGCCCCATAAATTTTGGACATAATTTTAACTGTGTCAGCTTTAAAAAGTCAGTATCTGCCTCATCAAAGGGCAATCATGTCCAATGTGGGTGTCTCTGTCAATTGTGTTTTGAACTGCAGCAATAATCCAACCAAACCATGCAAAGAGCTTTTCTACGCCCACATTTCTTAATTATCATCATGAGACTGAGGTAGCTGAGACCAGATCTATAATGTTTTCTGGATGTCAAAATGCCCACACACCTTCTGTAATCCTTGTGCTACCAGCCCCCTTTCATATTGCTTCTAGCTGGTCCATCTAATTATCTGCTACCATAACTTTTTACTGCATTATTCCCAAATCCCACAAAGGCTCTGTTTAAGAAAAAAGAAAAAACTGGTCTGATGAGACTTCCTTAACTGAACAATGCTATTAACATTTTAGTGGATGATAAACCCCTCTTCACCCCTTTCAGAAATGAACTATTTTTTAAGAGTCAGGGAAGACCTTAAAAGTTTCTGCATACATTGCATCCATAAACAATGCATTTTCTTGGGAGCTTTGGGGTCTACTGTCCATTTGGAGAATAAATAACTTCATTATTTTCACATGTGCTACAGTCAATAAGGATCTGGAATGGGAAAGTAGTGAAAATGTTATGACTTAATGAACATGTTGCAAAATCATTCTTGCCAAATGTCAAAATAAATTGGAGGCCAGAGTGTATGGTTTATGCTTGTTAAATTGGGGAGTTGTGTGCTATTTTGGGAAGGATTAAAAAAAAAAAAAAAAGACCAGACCATGAAAAGGCAGAAGAGAAAGGATACACTTGGCCACTCATGGCAAGACCTTGGTTCATTATGGTCCCACCAGTGACAGGCAGGTTTTGCCTATAATGCAGAGAGTTTTCTGTTTGTCCAAGCAGTGAGTAGCTTGAAAGGTCTAAGTTTAGAAATANCTACACAGCTGAGGACCTGATCCTTTGAACACCAGAGTGTGTCACACCTATTTTCCCTTTGAGATTGCCTCAGGAAAAGACCAATTAGGATTACATGATAAGTAAAATTATTCCCATACTTACATGGTTGGGAAAATAGGTCTCTCCAACTGCATATTCAAAAGGAGATCAAAGCAATATTGTTCTTTTGCAGTTAAATTTTGACTTATTTATGCTTTTCCCCATTATGTACTTGTTCCAGCAGCACCAAGAGGCCACAGGCATGTGCTGCTTACTTCACCTCTACATCTAGTAATGGGAGTGTCATGAAAGTGCCTGTATTCCTTGCTGCCTTCATGAGATGTGTGGATTCATATATGTGTCTTTCATTTTTTCTGTTTCATGACACGAGGAGGGGGGAAAAAATTCTTTTTCATACACCTACATCTATCACAAAGCAGCTAAGAATAGAAGCAATATTGAGACAGATGGAAATGTTAATGGTGACAGCTCACAAGCAAGAATCACACATTTGTGAAATAATGAAATGGGTGGGCAGTTGTTATATGAACTCCATGTCAGTTGGTATGTTTTCCTGGCTATAANCTTGCAAAAGTGTGTCTCAGAGATATTTTCAGTTCATGGGAGAAGTGGATGCCCTACCCTACCTTGCTGGCACGTGGGTGTAGGAATCCACCAAAGGTGGTGAGCAGCTTGCAAGTGAACCTGCTCAGCATGTGGCCTGGGGGCTGCAGGATGTCCCCTGACATTTCCCTGCCAGGGCACTTTACTATTCCTAACAATGTGGTGGGAGAGATGCAGAGAGGAAGTGTAAAATATTTGGAAAACCGAACATGAAAGAAACATGGAATATTCACACTTGGTTCAAAATGTTACTTTCAGGCATACATGTATTACCTTTTCTTTTACATTTCATCTGCCCACATTCTGTAGTCCTTATTATTAGCTGGACTTGCTGACCACAGATGGAAATGACCATTACAAGACCAGCCCTACAAAAGTTCCATTCTTTCTTTCTATTTTTCATGCCCCAAAAGCCATGGAATCCATTTAAAGGAGCATTTTCACAAGCCTGGTTTTGCTAGCCCCAGTTTCTTAGCCCCAATCTAATGTTAGCTCAAAGGGGAGGGAGCTGTGAAAGTGTCTTTCAGTGCATATTTTACCTTGCACTACCTGTCCCATCCCCGAGGTCTAGAGAATCTACTGATTTTCAACAACTTTGATAGGAACTGTTTCTTGCAGATGTTGTTTACTGCACTTGATGTTACTATTTTTTGCCAGAGGAATGAACTAGTTCTCCTGAAATCTTATGGATGCTCTCTTTGTTTGCGTATCTGATTAAAAAAACTCTGGCAGCTACATCTTCAAGTGCTTAGTGGTGATTTACTACAATGATTCATGGCAAGACTTACAGCTCCGAGGAAAATCTGTCCCTCAGGATTTATCCACCTTTCCAGAATTTCTCATGGCAGGGCAGCCATATGCCACTGTATTTAGGAAGCAACTGAATGGCAGCCAGTCTGCATTTTCTTAGTGCATTGATGTGATAGAGGAAAAAGCAAAAAAGGTCTTGCTGTACAAAGCCAAATGTATGCATCCAGCCACCTCAGATTAATGAAATGCTAGACATTAATCCTCTGGCATACATGCCTGTGAATGCTGGCCACTAAAAATAAATAGTGAGAAATATCATACCATTTGAGATAGGAGATTGTTGAGCAAGCCTGAAAATCTAAAGGTTATCCAAAAGGTGAGCTGCTGAGAATGGCAAACTTGCATAGAGATAATGCCTGTGTCAAACACCAGATAAAAACCATCTCATGCTGGACACAGACCCCTGACAGACACCAACACTCGTGGTACCAGGTAAAATACAACTTGAGAATAAAGGCAAAAAAGACTGCCACACCAACACTCTGGAGGATGAAGACATATTCTGGGAAGATTGGCCATTTTACAGTATCATAACTGTAAGAGATGAAAGGTGGTGATGAGCCACCACCAAAGCAGTGACAGCTCGTGGAGAAGCAGTAGATACTAAAATCAATAAAGCTACTTGCAGATTAAGGTATGAGTCACCACAATGGGACCAAATATGGCCCATGTCATTTGTTAGCAGCCGTCCATCCCATGCATCTCTGCAGAGAATGATTAGAATTCAAGAGAAACATGGCAACAGAGGCAGAAAGGGAAATGGTGGAGTTTTTTGGGAGCTGGCAAGAAGGTAATGAGTGCAAACTTAAAATACAGGAAGATACACAAAATTATGCATGGAGTTGAAAATTCATATAACTAGAAGCTCCTTGACAACCTCCTAGATAACAGAAAAAACTTATTTTGGGAAGTGGGTAGATTTTTAGTAGGGCTCATGAACCTCTAGTTCACAGTGGATGTACNGAAATATTAGCTCTAGCACATTACTTTTTCCTAAGTGAAAAAAGGCCAGAGGACATTTCATTATGAATTTAATGAAACCGATACTGCAAATCGTGAGTGTCTGAATGTCACCCAGCCTGAGACCCGGCTCTCCTCGGGCTCCTCCTCGCCTTACAGCTGCTTAGGACTGTCCTACATGGCAGCCTGACAGGTATCCCCAGCAAACGCAAGTTCTCCGAGCGGAAATGGAAAAATCCACGGAGGGATCCTGCCCGGCCGGCTCTGGGGGGTGCAGGAGGACGGCGGCCGGCAGCGCATCTGGCGGAGAGGAGATGATAAAGCATCTCGCCTTAGTGATGAAAACCCCAAAGCCAGCCGCCCCAACGCAGCAGAGGGGACAGACAGATCCCTCCGGAGCTGTCCTGCACCACCTCCNTTCTGCGGGGTCCGGCCCGGCCCGGCGGTGCCGTCCGGGGGCTGTGCCGAGGAGCCGCTCCGGGCAGCTGGGGCGGGGGAGAGAGAGGGGCGGCATCCCCGGCCCCAGCCCCGCGGCACCGGAGCCTCCCGGGGAGGATGGAGGGATGGAGGGATGGAGGGATGGAGGGATGGAGGGATGGAGGGATGGAGGGATGCAGGGATGGAGAGATGGAGGGATGCAGGGATGGAGGGATGGAGGGATGGAGGGATGCAGGGAGGCGGTCGCCGTAGCAACCACGGTGGGGAAAAGCGGGAGAGAACCCCGGGGGGACGCCGGCGGGGGTAGCCCGGCCCGGCCCGCTGCCCTGCTCGGCGTCTCCGCCCTGCTGCG
>OAMK01000046.1:393534-442283 GCA_900205225.1 Saxicola maurus maurus
AGGTGGTTTACATTCTCCATTCCAAAGAGAAGCTCCTGCCTTTACTGGCAGACACCTGTCCTGGTTTGAAGGAGATGGAGATGTTCAAAGTGAAGCAGATACAATCCTCAGCCCTCAGTCCCTATGGTTTAACACTGACNTTCCTGGGCTGGAGGGGATCTACCTGCTGAAGGGAGAGGGCTGNTCCCAGTCCCCAGGCTGGCAGGATGTGCTGGCTGCCCTTTCCAGAGCTGGGCTCCTGTCTGGAGCAGCCCAGCTGGGAGGATGGCACACAGGCTCAGGCTGCTGCTGCTGCTCCTGCCTGGCTCCCTGGTGACGTNCTGCAGGCACTGTGGACACCCTTATAAGGCTCTGTGCAGACATCTGAGTGTGTTATCCCCTGGCCCAGGGTACNAGTGCTCTCTCCCAGCATACGGCATGGGGAGGTGGGAGATTTTCTTGGCTCTGTGGAGAGGGAGAGATGCAAAAGGAGCCTACAATGCTGAGTCACTGTGACAAATAACTTACTATGGAATGCATTCAGGCTTTAGCAAGGAGGCAGCTGATAGTGAGTCAGTGACTGACTAGTGCCTCCTAGATTTTCCTCCTTGGGAAAGATTCAGTTTAATGGGATGGAGTGCCAACAAAAAGTCATTCTCACTGCTACTGAGACAATATCACTAATTATACACATGGTTAAAACTGTCAACTTGTGTTATATGTCACATAAGATGTGCATTTTTTTTTTTTTTGTGAGTACAGCATCACCCTGTTATAAAGCAATTTAAACTGATTTATAACATTAAAAACACTGATTTTTTAGGAGCTAGAAATTTTGCTAAACTTCGACTCTTTGGCTGTGTTAATTCAAGAATCTCCTCTCTTTTGGTTCAACTTGGCAGACTTATGGATGTCCTATTTAGTCTTCTGGTTTAGCANTCCATGGCACAATTTAAACCAAAATAGTTTAGTGTTAAAAAAACCTAAACCTCTAAGTGCAAAATGGGTAAGGATTTGAGGCAGAAGGTAGAAGAAATGTCACAATTTTTTTGTTACAAGCAGAGTCAAATTTGTATTTGTTTAATCATGACCAAATGAGTGTCTTCTTTTCTTCCCCCTCCAGTCTGACAGACTCAGTCAGAGAATCTGGATCTTGTCCAGAGAAGTAGCTCACTCAGGACCTGGAGGAGGGAAGAGGAAAGGAGGTCTGGGCAGCTTTGTCCTGCTCCCTTTCCTCTGGACACCCAGCCATAGAGCTGCCAGTAAAACAGCAGAACCACCAGGGAGCAAAGCTCCCAATATCTGAAAAGCTGCAGCCAGACACCCTCCTATTCACACATATCCTGTTCCTGCTGCCTGGCACAGCTGCCAATTATTCCTGAATATTCATGTAACCTCCTACCCTCACCTGGCTGAGGCTGCTCCTTACAGGAGACTTGCTGTCTTGATGACTGNAATAAACATGGAAAAAGTTAAAAGGCAAAGCTGCCAGCCCAGAACCAAGCAGCAGATCCTTTTANCAGCCTGTCCTTGGCAGCAGGGACCAAAGGACCACAACACCACCATCCCTTCTGTGTTTCCATCAGGCTGATGCTCCTTTCTTATTTGCCTGTGCTCCTGCTTTCAGAGAGATCCCAAGACATCAACCCTGAGATTCCTGAGATTCCATGCTAACCATTACATGATGGGGAGGATTGTAACCATTCCCAAGCAGACCACAACCAGAGGGAAAGNATATCCTGCTTCCACCTGCACTCCAGGAGGAGGCATGAAGCTCAGAGTGGCAAGGGGAACATTTTCCCTGAAGTAATTCCAGCTGAGACACTGCAGCCAGGCTGCCCTTTGTGAGCACATGTAGCATAAAGGCACAGAACAATCCACTGCTTATTAAACTGTTGATTGGAGAGGGAATTGTACTAATGCTGTGCTGTGCTGAACATTGGCTGCTCAAGTGTGAAATCTGTTACCCAGCTCATGAATTGCAGTGGTCCACTTGCCAGTGAATAGGGTTCATAAAGCTGCTCAAATATTTTTGCATGACACTTTTGTTTGTTTCTTGGACTAAAGTGTATTTTTTCTCCCCCTAAAACAAAGCTTTTCTTGAGAAATGGTGGTTTCATCAACAGTCTCACTGTCTTTTTTTAGCCCANTGCTCCTCTCTCCAGCCCTGTGGGACAAAGGGCCTCCTTATTTCCACCACATCCCTGTTAAAGCCCACTGTGAAAGCAATTGATGGAAGAGCAGAAGGGCAGCCAAGGGCTCTTCCAGGCCAGGGAAGAGGCATGTCCAGCAGGGCTGCAGAGAGCTACTCATCCCCCCAGTGCCAGCATTAGATCATCTGTGGCTGAGAAGGGCTTTGGAGCCAGGCTGTCCCTCANCCTGAGATGCTGAAGTGGTCTTAAAGTGGATGTGAGCAAATAGTTGTGATCAAAGGAGTCTTCTTCTAAGGAAGAATTATCTGGGAAAAATCCCACAGAGGCCCTGCTTTTAAAAGGAGCAGGTCCATACAATTTTAAAGAAAGGTAATCACATNTTTCCTTGTGTACTTGGGAGGAGAGGCTCTCAGACATGACCTTCCCAAAACACCTGCCAGTGACCAGCAGTAAAACAAGAGATCTCAGCAACACCTTTTCTAATGCAGAGTAAAGAGCAGCCAACTTCCCATAGGAAAGGAGGAGGGTTTTCTCCAACTAATTTTATTTCCTTATCTTTAGCCATTTGTTGAAAAGAAAACACTAAATATATTCCTCAGTCTACTCCTTCCAGTGATAGCTCGAAGGAGTAAAGAACCATATGGTCCTTCAGCTGATCTGCACTGTCTCCATGACAATGCACATCTACAAAGTTTGCTTCTAACAACTTGGTAGTGTGAGATCCAAGGGCTGCTAATCGAGGGTAAGAGAAGTTTTGGGAGGGAAGGGCTGCCTGCTGCCGAGCTGCCTTTGGGCACAGGGCTTTGATAAACCACTGCACCAGCCCTTCACTTTATCTCCTGCCATGCCAGCCCACTTGCAGCCAAGAAGCTGATTTACTTCATTCCTTCCTGTTCCATACAAGTTTTAATGCACAAGACACCTTAANGGAGCTTTTATTTCTCAGGAAATCCGGGATTTTCAGAGTCTGCTCCTCGTTNATGCTTGTGCACTGTTTTAATTCAGTGAGAGCAGGTTCCCCAGGAGTTCTTGCAGCCATGTCCTCCTGCAGCAGAGGGTGGCACAGCATGGCTTGAGCATGGTGTGGAAGGAGCAGAAACCCTGGCAGGCCCTGGAAAATCATCCCTTGATAAGAAATTGCTGCCTTAGAATGACTAATGCTGGAAATGTNTTTACCCCCCTCTTGCACATCCTGCTTNATCTCTTTGTGAGTTAATTGGTCTGTTTTTGATTCCTTGGGTGACTGGTCACTTTTTACCTAAAACCTTTGGGTAGTTGGATAGTTTTCAGTCCTTGATATTATTGGTTCATTTTCTGAGGCACCTGACCCTATAAAAGCCCCTTTAATACCTCAAGTATTCAGACTGCTGCCTGCACCCCTTTGTAGAAGAAATAAATTGTCTGCAGAACCTCTGTGCAGCTCTCTTGGTCTCCCTCTCTCTGCTGGCTGAGAAGGAACTTTGCACAGATCACAGAAGAGCTGATATCCTAGGCTTGCTTGAACCCTGTGGCAGAAACCTACCTGAAGCACCAGGAAAAGCTGTTCCTTACACAACTTCTGCTTGGTATTCTAGATATAGACATATTTTAAGGGGGAAAAAAAATAAATCATTGTTTGATCATCCTTCCTTAACCAGTAAATACAGTCACCTCTTTGGTGACTTGCATTTTCTTTTTTTTTAAATATTTTATTGCTTTATATTTTTTCATCTGCATTAAGAGGGTTTTTTTTTTTTTTTAAATCACAACTGCAAAAATGGCTTCCAGTTGGATGCATCATTTGCCAGAAAGTGTTGACATATTCCAATACTTACAAAAGCCATTTCACACACCCAACAATGTACAGTACTTTGGATTTACTTCTAACCAAGCCATCCAGGATGTCCTGCTACTTTAATGGACAAAAATAATCTTTAATAGCAGAAGGCTGTATCTGGACCACTGGCAGCCTCCACCCAAGCAAGGGAAGAGGGATATTATATTGTTATTTTCAGAGCCTGTGTGTTCCACTATTCCTTGACTGGTACAATAGCTGTCAACACTCTGGGTTTGAATTTCACACATTTGCTTACCAATAGAAATATACAACCAGTTGAAGTGGTGCACAACACAATTTTTTTNANNTTTTTTTTTTTTAAATCAAGGAGTAGCCCAAAATATGGGTTGCTGATCAGGTTAACCCACATGGTTTCAAATGGACCTATAGCACATATTTCAACTCAATAAAAACTCCAGCTGGCTGAGATGTGACTGTAATTAAAAAAAAAAATATTCAAGAGTGATGATACATTTATTTTGAAATAAATCTGACATATTTATTTGTCAGAATGAAACATTTGAGGCTTTTTCTCTTTCTGTAGTTTGCAAGCTCACAAACTGACCCAGACAGCAAATTCCTATGAATTCATCAGGTATTTGGATTTTTTTCTAGACTGGTGATTTCCACTGAGAAACTCCACCATTAACATTTTCACTGTTTATTGTCACATTTAGACACAAACAGGACTTCAAAGACCTGGCAAACCCCAACTCCTTTGAGCAGCTCCTGCTGATCTGCCCCTCCCAGTGCTGACACTGCTCTCAAATCACCACATCCCCTTGACACCTGGAAATACAAGCCAAGCTCTAATTATGCTTGACAACCACCTGAAAATTCAGATTTTTTTTTTTTTTTTTTTTTTTTGCCTGCCCTGAAATTGGCAGATTCCTCCTCAAATCTATTTAGGAGTGAAGCTTTTCTAATTAGAGCTGAGCCTCCAGATCTCCCTTCAGCCCATCCAGCAGGAGTGGAGACAAGGCTTGCCAGAGAGGAGTCACATCTAGACTAGTCTGCCATCATTATGCAATGAAGGGGGCGTGCTGAGCAAGGCAGAGCTCCTGCTGGGAGCAGAGACAGCTCAGACTCACAGCTTCCTCTTCAACACACCAAAACCATGGGCTCAGGAAGGCTTGGCTTTGTCTAGTAACAAAATCACCATTCTTTCTGGGGGAAAAGACAGCCCTGCTTGGGCTTGGGTAACCATTTAGTGGGAATGCAGACAGGATCTGGAGTGCCAGGAGCTCAGCAGGTCACCCAAAGTGATGCCTGGTGAATTTGGAGCACCTGCTTGGTGCCTCTGGGAGATTCCTGGTGAATGGCAACATACAGGACTCAGTGTGTGTGTGTGTGTGTGTGTGTGTGTCCAAATTAAAGACTTTGGGGACAGGGAATGCTCTCCAGACACACAAGCCTTTTCTAAGGGAATTGCTACCCTGGAGGATGTCAGACACAGTGCCATGAGTGCATGCAGCAGTTNTCATTCAGAAAATATATGACTGATGTCAAGGAAATCCAAAGAAATGTATCTCCCTTCTAATTCCTCTCACCCCTGCATTTTTCTCCAGGGATTTGGGAGACAGGAGAAGCTTTGAGGANTCATGCAAAATCGATTGTCTCCAGNTTCCAGAGGGTGGGAAACAGCTAAAAACTTTCCACATCTTGTGTGAGTACCAAGCAAGGGGTNCAGAGCTGGCACAGAGCTCCAGGGCAGCCCTGGTGCCATGGCCCCTGACCCACAGAACTGAGGAGCTGCTGTGCCCCAGGGATGTAGGAGAGCTTTCTGCTAGGAAGGATTTCAAAACAGAAGCCTGGTTGGGAAAAAAAAGTCCTCAATCAAGGCAGAAGGGTTGATTAGCTCCTACAAGATTATTGCACTTTAGCAAACAAACAAAANACCACACCCCACCAAAACACAAAACAAGCAGACAAACAAACAAAAAGTGTTTTTTCCTATCCTGTTTGGGGNACACATGATCTATAATCTGTTTTCCTTACTCCTGTTTCCTTTTTGTTTGCTTCACATTTCCATAAGCCAAAAAGCAGAGCTGTATTTGNTAATTTTGATGCCAGAGGAGTTTCCCTGGAGGTGTCCATAGGAATGTGCCACAGCACTGGGAGGAGCACTCCTCTGTGCAGGGAGGTTAAGACCTTGGTTAGGTTTATTTAAGCTTCTCCTGTCAGTAGGGCAAGGCAGAGAGCTCCAGCAGTGAGCAAACCAAGGTGGACTGAGCACTGTATAATGCCTCATGCAGTGACCTCCTGGTTTGGATGTGGGGTTGATTCAGGCTTGAGGAGCTGGCTCAAGGCTCAAGCTGGCATCCAGAAGAGGAGTGGTGCCCTTATCCTGGGCTGAATCATCACCCAGCCCCTCAATTTTACTGTTCCTGTTGCACTTTGCAGTCACCAAAGTGCCTTTCTCCCCCCTCAGCTCCCAAGACGTGGCTCCCCAAAAGCAGGCTGCTTGTCCCCCCAGCAGAAAACAGACTCACACCAGCAGCAGAGGGTGTGGGGGCAGATGCTTTTTGGGCATAAGGACTGGCAGTTTTTAGAGCCTCCAAATGAGTAGGTGACTGTGCTGAGGCTCCTTCTCCCACCACGAATCACGAAGCCAAATATCTCNTTGCCTGCAGCAGTCCCTCCCCAGGGCTGGCTGGTGTGGGAAGGGCTCTGCTGGCACTCAGCTTGCCCAGGCACTTGCCAGCCTGTGGCCAGGCTTCAGGAGCCCATGTGGGCAGGGCCCTGCTGCCACTTTCAGCTCTCTGGCTGCACCAGGACACCCAGAGCACAGCCAGCTCCCTGCAGGGATGCACAGCTTGGGCAGGGATAGCAGGCAGGGCAGCAGAGAGGCTGTCACCTGCTCCTCAGGGAAGGGAGGGAAACAGGTTTGCTGGAGGTGATAGAAGCAGATGAACCTATGTAACCTGCAAAAGAAAGGCCTTTTCCAGTGAAACAGATGGGTTTAAGTGCCATTTAAAGCAACTCCTGCTTCACCCAAGAAAGCCTCACAAACTTTGAATGTGGATTACACAAGCAGTTTATAAAACAGAGAGTCTGGCAAAACATCTCCATCACCACAGAGAGCATTTTGAGCAAAGCTGAAAAAGAGGAGTCAAAACCAGCTCCTATATCCTTGAAATTCCAGCAGTTCCACTGACTACCTGTGGCTGGGAGGTGGACTTAAGTCTGAAACTGCTGCTTTTCCTCCTGTTTCTCTGCTCCCCTCTTGATGGCTCAGAACATTTTTTTAAGAGCATTAACAGCACGGCTCCATTGTTTCTCATGACTTGTAAAGACCATCACAAAAGTGCATAGGGAAAAGGNTGAGGGATTTCAGAACAGCAATCATATCAGCAGAAGTTGTCATTGGTGTCATGGCTCTAAACTTTTCAGAGTCTGGCCANTGATTTAGCATGTGCTGCCTCAGTCTCTTAGCACCTTTCTCCATATTATTTTTCTTCTTTAGGGACCTAAGCAATAGCTGTCAGAGGCTTTCTTCCTCCTTTCTTTTGCCAGTCCAGTCTGTCTCAACATAATTACTGCAGTGCAGAAGACAGGTAATTCCTCATCATGTTTAGGGAAAAGGCCCTACACACAGAAAAAGGATGGAATTATTATTTTTTCCCTTCCAGTCAAAAAAATCAAAACAAAGTGATAAGAGAGTCAGANTTTCTTAGAATAATTAGTATGGACAGAGGAAAGATTAGCTAGAATGAAATTTATAGAGAAGAATATCCTCTCATCCTTCCTCCACAGAGTAGCACAGCACTCAGCTCATGCTGCTGCTGCCATTTCACAAGTGATAGCTTTGAGCAGAGCCAGGGCTGGATTTCAGCACTGAGCTGCTGGAAACACATGTATGCAACAGGTGAACCCAAAAATGCAGAGGAAATGAAAAGGTTTTTAAAAGGCAAGAAGGATTAAGCCCAGAGTGGGGGAAATAAAGCAGACAAGGCAAAAGGCTTCCAGCAGTGGAAGAAAGGCTGCTGGAAAGTTTTGGCTCATTGATTAAACCTTTTGATTAAATTGATTAAGAAAGTCAGGTACTGACAAAGGGACATCAGCTACACCAGGNTGCTCAGAGCCCCATCCAACCTGGACTTGAATGTTTCCAGGGATGGGGAATCTTCCCCCTTTCTCTGGGCAATCTGTGCCAGCTTTGACCACACTCACTGTAAAACTTCTTCCTCATTTCTAACCTAGTTCAACTCTCCTACTTTAAAACCATTATCTCTTGTCCTATCATGACAGGCTGTGCTAAAAATTTGTCCTCATCTTTGTTTCAGGCCTCCTGTGAGTACTGGAAGGANGTGGTGAGGTCTGTGCAGACTTGATCAGGTGAGTGCAAAGCACTGGGGTAAACATGGACAAGTCAGCAAAACTGATGAAGAAAACTGTTCTCACACATTTGAAAGTGAATAAAATGCAGCTGCTGGAACAGGATGGGGCTACACTTTAAGGTATTTGCACAGGTAACAGATCTCCAGTCTTTGTATTTCACATTTCTCAGACCAGATTTCTGGAGATGAGGGCAGTGGATTTTGTGAGTGCAACCTTAAAGTAAATATTTGAACAACAAACTGGAACCCAGCCAACTCCAGCTTTTTATTTGAAAGGAAGTGTCTNAGGGATAGCTGAAGCTGGCATTGGGGTGATGCAGACAATCACAAAGAAAAGAAGAGGAAATGTGCAAAGAGGAAATAGTCACAAAGGAAAGAGGGAGCTATGAACTCCCCTGAAGCTCAGAGGAAAATCACTTGTGGATATGTGGGTATTATTTAGTGTTGGCCTGAAAATAAATGCAGTGACTGCAAGATAAGGAGGTGCCATGGTTTAGGAAGAGTATTCCCCAATTTAATGTTTCCCTCTGAAACATCCCAGGCCATGCTGCTCCCCACAGATTGGGGTGGAAGGGAGAATTACACAGTTTGAGATAAGAACAATTGGCCAGAAACAGTGACAAAACAGGGAAATGATCAGTGAGAAATAGCAGAGTTCCAGGAGAGGTGAAGGATTCACCTCACAGAGCCCAGCACCCTGCACACCTGAAAGAACACTGATCCCACTCCTGGCATTTACAGGGACTGGCTGTGACCCTCCTGGCTGGCAGAAAAATTAACCATGTCAAAAAAAAATAAATTAACCACTGCAGGGTNTGGGCAAAGCAAGGGAATGACTGAAACCAAGGCACGAGGAAGCTTGCAGCCTTTGATGAGGAAGACAGAACAGAATCCACAACAAGAGGAGGAAACACTTGTAGGTTTTTTTTTCCTTCCAGATGCTCATTCAAACATTTCAGCTAACATTAAAAAAAAAAAAAAGCTTAAAACAGACTAACCAAAATCACTTTTAATCAGGTTTTGTTTCCATGGCACCTTTGATGTCATAAGCTTAATAGCTCTTCAGTGATCCATAGAGTCTACCAGGTTAAAAAAAAAAAAAAAAAAAAAAAGCTAGATCTGAATGTCAAATGTTGAATACACCTTTAAAATATTATTTCTGACAATTTTTCAAGCATCCCTTCTTTTTTAAGAGCCAAGAGAAACCAAATATCCAACCAGGAATTTCCCCTACCCACAAACCCCCACCCTGCATATCAATGGAAATCTTTGCAGAGAAATGGGAATATATGGAGACCCACAAATATAATATTAAACTGCAAAGGAAGTGAATGAAAAAGACTGTTATAAAAATAGCTTTAAACCTTTTTTTTTTTTTTTTTTTTTTTTTCCTACAGATGCAAACTCTCAAGAAACATCTTTCTGTCAAAATTGAAACAGACTGTGGTGCTCAGCAGCACATTTCTCTGCTGGGGAAACATTCTTGGTACAGTATTTGTGCTCTTTGTCTGATGTTTTTTTTTCCAAGGGTTTTCTGATTAAACATGGTGATGATGGATGGTAGGAGTCATACTACAGCTGCTACTAACACACACAAGTCTTGCCAGAGGTGAAGTAGATGCAATTGGCTTTTATTTATAATATATATTTATATTAATAATAATTAATAATTTATATTTATAATATAATTTATATTTTATATATTTTATATNNNNTATATATTTTATATATTTTATATATTTTATATNTTTTATATATTTTATATATTTTATATTTATATATTTTATATATTTTATATTTATNTTTNATATAATACTTTCNTGGGCTGATCTGGCACTTGTAATCAAGCAACATTCCCAGTTCCATCAGCCCTTAAGATCCTGGTCTGATTTTATATAAAAAAAAAAGGGGCAGATCTTTGCCTTGATGGTTTTCTAGGATCTCTGGTTTGGAGAGCAACATATTCCTCTACCTGGTGGTTTTGGTATGTATAGGAAAGGGAATAAATCTTCACATGACTTGCTGNTGGACACTAAAAATGTCATGGAATGTACTAAAAAAATCACAAAATCCTAATCCTGATTGCTTCTTTGATTTTTATATGCTGATAGTAAAATACACAGCAAATACACTATACTATCTTTAATGGTAAAAACAACTTAAAAGTTCAAATTTGAAAAGGAAAACTTGATAAAACCCTGAGTAAGAGATGTAAAACGTGCATATCAAATTATATTTATACAATGTGATATGAGCAAAATCCAATAATTCTTTGAAATAAAAGCTGCTAATCAAGTAACTTTTTAGTTTACATTTCTAGTAGAGAAAAAGGAGAAGGTATTGTGCTCTTCATACATCAGGACTAGAATTCTGCTATACATGTAAGGGTGACTCTGGATGCTGTCATATGAGCCAACATACTGGGAAACCACAATTTCTAACCCATTCAGCAAAATAAGTCAGCTTTTCATATTGGAATAATTATCANATTTTAGAGTGATAAAATCTAACAGAATTTTAAGCATAACTCAAAAATTGGATGTTCCCTCTGTGCATGGAAGGATTTGAACTAAAATCACAATACTGGTGAGTAACTCCAGACTTTTGCTGATCTTAATTTACTGTACCTTAAATCACCTGTATACATCTCAAAACGTGGCCCCATTAAACTTCCCCTGTTACAAAACATTTTGTGGCTTGTCCATTTTTGTCCTAGAACAATAAATAAAATGACATCTTTAAAAATCTTTAAAAAAAGGTGTTTTAAAGGCTTATTTTACTTCTCATCATCCTCCTCTGACTCCCTTAATAATCAATTTACTTTACTCCTTTAAATTTGAATCTATTTTCCCCTTAGAGTGTTTTCTCCCAGTCCTCCTCTCAACTCAAGGGCCCTTTGTTCATTTTTTCCCCTCTCCTCTGCCCAGCTGAGAACAAGAGAGTGAGCAAATGGCTTTTTTGGGTGTCTGGCATTTGGCCAATATCAAACCAAGACATCCTCTCTCTAACCTTGTGTTATTCTGGAAAAAAAAAAAAGTACATAACTACAATGCATTTAAAGACAGAAAAAAATCCTTCTTATATTTTGATAATATTTCTTTCTTATACATATACATACACATACTTTCTTTCACATATTTTGTGTTTTGCATAATGGGGCAGATTTATTTAGATCTATGTTTATATACTGATATATATATAACTTTATTTAAAATTATGTTCTGTAAGAAATACCAGCAATTTTTTTCACAGGGACCTCTTCTAGGTAAAGTTCCCCAATGAGCCATGCAGAAATTCATGTACAGAGCCATGTTCAAGTTTTAATATGTTTTTATTTATCCTGTTTAAAACCAAATATTTCCATCCAAAAGAGATTAACAGACACATTAAAGACCCAATCAATGCAGCTATACAAAATGTCATATAAACTGGAGCATGCTTAACTCATGCAGAAAGCCTTAGAAAGGTGCTTTCCAAAATACTCTTTCATATGAGAACATGCCTTATAAATTACTTTACAAGAGAAGGATAGTGANAAATTATTTTATCTCTGTACCTGGTATTGGAAAGCAGTGACAGCTGAGCTGGGTAAAAGCTGGTTGCTGATATGCCTAAAAGCTTTGTTAGATATGGCACTTACAAGGCAAACCCAAGCAAAACATGCCTCCCTATTAAGTTAATAAGAAAGGCATATAACTATAAATCTTGTGAAGTTATACATATCTATCTTCTATTTGGAAAGTGAGCCCCTGATTAAAGACAGGGGGCAGGACCCTGCAGGAACACAGATCCAAGTGGAAACCCCAAATAACCCAGAATTTTTAAGAGCACGTTGTTATCATCACTACACACACCCACAGCTGCACACACTCACTTTGTTGGGGGGGATTTTGGTAATTTTAAGTAAAAAAAAAAGTATTTTAAAAGGAAAAAAAAAAAGTCTTACTGAAAGCTGTAACTTAACTTTTCCCTCTTGAAAATATTATCCTCCTTTTTTTTCTTCCTAGTCATGATTTCTCCTTCCTCAGACTTGCCTTAGCCACTCTTTCCCTCCTGCTTTCTTCCTGTCTTGGAGATGAATGGGTTTCAGGAAGGAACTTCAGAGCAGGCTGAAAGAAAAAAAATCTCTTCCAGATTGGCTGTTTTTTGGTTAAATCCAACAAATGCACCTTGCAGGCAATCAGAGAACTGGCCATAAAATGCACAGTCTTTCATGTCTGTGCTGCCTTTCCACTGCAGTTTCAGCCAGATCAGAAGCAGTTGGGAGACTTCAGCCAGCACCACTTCCTTGAGGATCCAACACAAGCTCACCTTTGTTAAAAGATGATGTTCTTACAAACATGCCACTTTTCCCCATTCTTCCATCACTTATTTGTTTCTGCTGGTATTTTTTTTTTTTTTTTCCTTAAGAGCGTATTAATTTTCTTGTTTCAGGTCTTCCCTTAAACAGAGTCAGCCACCCTCTGGTCCTGCTGTCAGTGGTGGGATTCCAGCACTTTTCTCCCTGCACCACCCATGTAAAGCTCTTTTTGTCTCCCACAGCTCGTTCTTTTGTAAGCCCAGCTCGGGCTGCAGCAATGCTTCACCTTAAAGAAATCCCCTTTCCTCTTTTCCATTCTCCACCCCTGCCTCCCTTCCACCCAATCAGGAGACTAACTCCAGTAGTAAAAGTAACCATTTCTTCTCAAACCCNCTCAGCATTTCTGTCCAAGTTAGATAAAGAGTATGAGTTTTCTATTCCCACTTAAANTTTTTCCTTTAAACTACTATTTCAAGACCTTTTAACTTTGCCTGTTCTAGGGATACAATTTCTCTTGTGTTTAATTATCTTCTGTCCTAAAGTTCAGTATAAGATCAAATATTCAAAGCTACCAAGTAGCTCCCAGTTATCCCAGATTTACATCACAGTAACAGAGAAAAATCTGGACTCAAAGCCCCAGAGAAACGTCTGTGCCACAGATGTCATTGTTCTGTGCATGTACTATAGTGTCCAATAAAAAACACATCTCTGATTTACACAGTGACCTCACAGTCAGCTTTTTCTTCCCCAGACACATAAAATGCNCATAAGGAGAAAAAAAGGGCATGGCTAACATAAATGCAAGCTGAATGGCAGCAGCTTTGGGCTGAGCAGTTTCTGTTTGTTCCACTTTTGTAGGAGATCAGTGGCCAAGTGAAGGAACACACCAACTGCAGCCCAACCAGGAGCTCAGGAGTGCCAGACTGCCATGCAGATTTTTCCTTATTTGCTTTGAAATTAAACCAAGCAGAGCAATGAATACTCAGCTTGATACACCTCAGATCAAATACTGCATTATTCTCTATATATGCCATGAGCAGAACTGATGCCACCACAGCTCTTCACCTTTAGAAAAGCCACTTGTGTGATGGTTACAGTAAGGAATGAGGAGGTGAGAGCCCGAGGTTATGGTCTCAGTTCTGTTTGAAATTCCTCCACAAAAAGGAAAAAGAAAAGAGTTTGGAGAGTTAGCTGGCAGGGTGCTCCACTGACTCCTGGCTGGTGTGACCAAGGCTCCACTTCTGCTTCACAAGCCCTGTTTTATTTACTTTCCTAGTGAGAAAAATCTCTGTGCTTCTTTGTAGGAGAATAGTTCCCAAGGATAGTGCAGAAGGCAGTTTTCCTCAGTGAATTACAGCTGTACTGACTGCTGGAAAGTGGAGACAACCTTATCTGCCTAACGAGGATGGGTGTTATAAAGAGTGGGAGAGCTGGCTGAGAGTAAGTTGGAGAATCAGGATCTGCTGCAGTTTGGGATGGGGTCTGCTGGCTGTGCAGTGAGGAGGAAGGGACAGATAAGGTAAAATGTGTGAGGGACAGACAGGGTTAGGGGGACAGGCTGGGGTTTAACCAGACATGCAGAAGGAAACTTGCAGAGAGGAGGAGGAAGGAGTCAGTGCTGTGTGGAGCTGCCTGAGAAGAAAGGCATGAGAAGCTTTTAATAAAGGACTGGTGATGATGCCAGTCATGCCTGCCTCGACATCATTACTACCCTTCTTTGCTTGAACTTGCTAGCTGCAGAAAAAGTACAAGCTGGCCACTCTTGTGGAGGAATGAGACCANGAGCTGCTGTGAGAGAGGGGTCAGTCTGTGCTTCTAGCTCATGCCTGCAGTGTTTATCAGGATGAAGAACAGCATGATACATCCTGCAGGGAGCTTCCTTTTAATCATGGAACTTGAGCATGGTGACAGGATTCTTTTGAGTGAGACCTTTGCACAGGTACTCCAAACTAACCATTAATAATGGACNAAATTGAATTGAACATTGGCTGGTGTACTGCTACTAGTTTCACACTCCCAACACTTTCCAAAAGCTGGGTTTTATATAAACCCTCTTTATCTGACTCATGATTGCCTCAGATCAATCCTAACAGCCTTTACAATATTTGAATGCTATTTTCATTAGTCTGGCTTTTTTCATAGGTGCTTTTGCTGTGCTCTGATGATATTAGAGTAAACCATGCACCTTTACACTGGCTTTGTGGTGATGACCATCCAGCAAGCAAAACAGCAACAACAAAAAAAGAAAANACCAGAAGTCAAGAGACTGTGATTGCTGCTTTTTAAAGTTTTTCTATACACAGAATGCCAGCCACATAACTTCTACCCATTTTAATGGCCTTATGTAACTAAAGCCCTTTTCACATGTTTGNGATAGTACTTACAGCACAGTAATGTAATTGTGGAACTGTTTGTCCACACAACAAATANTTCCTGAAGTTTGCTTAGGGGTCTGGATGACGAAAGGGAATGGTTTATTTTATGATTCTTTTTGTGGCTGCTGTCTCCAGTTGTCCTTTGAACATCTCAGTCACCAATCTGCAATGAAAGAGATNTACATGTGGTACAACTTCACCTCAACACGAATTACAGGCTGTGAGCAGCTGCCACATGGAGAGATGAGACAACACCATAGCAAGTGTGGGAAGAAGGGCAGCATGGACCTCTGCCTGAGAAATCATTATTCATCCTAGACTGAGTCATCTGTGTTTATCAGCNACAGCCCTTTAGGTCTAAGTTGTCACTTAACATACTTTTACACAGGTCCAGAGGTCTCTGGGNAACTATAAATAGGAATTGTGGCTATGGTAAAGCCCCTTTCCTTTGCTAAGGAGGTGAAATGAGGTTTACTGTAAATAAACATTCAGGTGAAGGCTTTTCAAAAGGCATGGTCTTTGGGATTCATGGCAAGAGATATAATTTAAATAAAGTCAGTGTTTTAAAACCACATTATATATTTTTTTTTCTGTGTAAGGGCCATGCAAAACATGAATAGGTCACTGAATAATGGTAGATTTGGTGGAATTTGCTTTTTTTGGATGGGTGCCCAAGTAGTCTAAATCATGTGTACACATGCTGACATAACTGGATGTGAGATTACAGAAATGGAGACTTAGATCTACCATTTTAGTAATTAAAATTTCTGTTGTATTAGGTGCCCTTATTAGGAGCCCCTGATCCCTTTTAATTCCCATTGTTAGAGCCCCTGTTGCCTGTTTTAATATTCTTGCAATGTAAATACATTTTCAGGTTGCTTTAAGGGCCTTATGTGAATAATACCCAGATAAACAGAAAACAGTGAATCATATAATTTCCACATGCAAGCAGTATGAATTCAGGTCGTGGAGCACAGTGAATTTATGGGGATGCTACACTGGCTTGTAAGACCAATTAAAGAGAAAGGTAGAGTAGCTTGCTTTAGCTGGTTTGCAGAGAGGGCTTTGAATATTTCATTTGCATTTTGTTTACCAGGAATTCCAAGTGAGTTTCAGGCAGATGTGTGTCCTCATGAGCCAGGCCACCCCATTTGCATTTCAGCACTGCCATGTTGCTGTGGCTGGGANGAGTAGAAGGAAGAGGCCACTCGTGTAAAAAAGGCAAAAATCAGTATTTTGAAGAGATGGCAGTGGGCTGACCCTGTCCCCTCCTCCTGCAACCTCTGAAGGCTGGGTNAGGGCATTTGGAAATGAAAAACTGAATAATGTACCATGGTTCTTACACCATCTTACCTTGCTAAACTGTCCATGCAATCCAAGAATAAGAAAACACTGTGCCTTGGTTCCTCCTTCTGTGATTGAACAATGCCCTGAGGAAGAGCCTTGATGCTCCTGGCTTGGTGGTAACTACACTGCATGCCATATTTAATATAATTTCTATGTTTCAACCTGACATAAATCAANAATCTCATAGTGTTGCTGAAAGTAGGATGTTTGGAGAGGCAAGAAAGGAGGAGCAGCAAGAACTTGGTACATACTGCAATTGCATATCAAGCTGTATGCAATACTGAATTGAAATTAAATATCACTGTTAACTAACCCAAGTGAAGTGTTTCACTGCTATTNTGTGTTTAAATCCCATTCCTGTCACATTTTGCTTGGCAGATATCTGAAATGTCTATCAGACTAACTTGTCCTTTGCCCTGCACCACTCATTACTGTGTTCTCTCCAACAAAAGACCTGTAGTTGCCATAGTAAATCAATCTGCTACTACCTCTGGAAAAGGTCAGTCCTAGTTATTAAGCATTGGCCTGTTTATATTTTACCTTGCAAAGCTGAGAGGTGTCATGGGAAGTGAGGTGAGTACTGAACAGTTTTGCCTTGTAGCTTTAGGAGAAGATGCTCTNCTGGGTCTTTGCCTGCAGTTAAGGTGGGGCAGGCTCAATGCTTTTTATTTGCTTCCAGACAGTACAAATGTTTTGTCACAATGAGCAGGACATACCTACAGACAAAGATGTGACATCATATTTTTTTCTTTGAGAAAAGCTCCATTCTCTATGTTCAACAATAACTCCTGAAATCTAATGTATGAACCTGTGAAAAGAAACTGTCTCCCCTGGTTTATGGATTCCCCCAAATATGCTGTATATATGCCTCAACACTGAGTACAAAATTTCTGTCACCAAAAAAACAATTCAAGATACTGGATGAAAGCAAAGACATTGAGATTTCCTGAAAAAAAAATAAATCCTGTGATATTTTCTTGTTTTGATCAAATCAAAAGTATTTTGAGGGATACTATGTTAAATTACATGGAGGGTGGAAATATGTTAATAAAATCTCCACTATGCAAAGCTTTTTTTCTGCCCCCCAAACAGTTGCATTTCTTTTGGCACTGGCTTTCTTCCCAGAGAGTTAGAAGCAATACCAAACAATGTGAGTACATGTTGAATGTGGTTGGATGCTGCTGGGAACCAGGGAACAGCAGCCTTGAAGCCTTGGGTTTCTCAGGCTGCTCAAGGACAAGAAATTATAGCAATGATTAAACACCTGCTNCATGATGTTTTGCATAAAGCATGATTTCAAAGAGGTGTTGCCTTCTTGGAACAATGAGCCTTTTCCATTTTGTATTGCACAAACTACCCTACAAATAAATGAAATGTTTCTTNAAATAAAGCTCTCTTTTGCTTCTCCATTACACAAAGAACTATGTTGCATTATCCTTTCCACCACTCCTACAGCCAAAATGCAAAGTTGAACATATTTTTCCAGGTGTCTGCACACACAGCATCATCTTGCAAAAGGTTNTGCTGGGGAGGTTTCAACACTTCATATTTCTACAACAATTTCAAGCATCTGGATACAGACCATACCCCATCTTCCTCACAGTGCTGGTGAAGGCTGGGTGGCACTCCTGGTTAGAACTTTTATTGGTAAAAACTGCAGAGCAGTGTTCCCACAAGGCTGGCAGATGACTCCTACTTTCGCCAGATTTTTCATCCAAGTTCAAAAGAAGCTATTCCAGGGTCAGAGAATTTTATTTGTACAGGCTTTAGAAAGCTCAAAATAAAAATGAAAATTTTCTTGTTGAGAGAAATATTTTGTCCAGTATGAAACATATTAATTATTAACTTAGAAGTCCTTTGATTTTTAATTTTTTTTTCTTGTGAGTGAGCCAGCAGCTCTAGCATCAACCTCCTTAAGGTAAAACTTGCCCCTTCCAAAAGGACTTGAGAGGCAGAGAAGCAAATCAAGTGTTCCCAGACTGTTGAGGGGACCTAGCAGCAGTATTATTTTTCTTTACCTCAGGCACAAATGCACACCAAAACACCTGCACATCTGCCTTTGCATACATGCAAACACTCTGGGGTCAGGTGAGGGCTCTCCAGAGGGACTGCAAGTATTTCCCTAAGCCCTTATCTTTGATGCAATTTATCTTNCTGCTTCACCCATACCTCCCTGGTTCCCTCAGAGAGGGGAGGTGATTGGGAGAGGTGCTGCTCCTCTTGAGCAATCTGATAAATAAATTCTAAATAAATTTATAAGATAAATTTCCATGCTCCTTGAATATTCAAGAAGAGTGGGAGCTTCTATTCAATAATAGAAGTTAGCTCCTTATTACAGAGATTTTTTACAATAGAAGACTGGGCTTAGTCACTCCTTGCTCTTTAGCATGGCACTTCACCATGGAAATGAGAAGTCCCCAGGACTTGGGGCATCTGTTCCTACCTCACAAGATCAAGCTGCCCACAGGTGGGAGTCCCTGCTCATCACACAGAACCAGCAGAAGCACAGGAAAAAGCAGAGTCAAGGATAGGGCTGACCCAGAGCTATCATTAAAAAAGAAAAAAAGAAGCATGGTGGCCCAAGTTATTAGATAACAAAGCAATTTCAGATGAATGGAAATAAGGGTATTGCTCACAGCCTGTCTCTTATACACATCTAGATGTGTATAAGAGACAGGGTGGCCCAAGTTATTAGATAACAAAGCAATTTCAGATGAATGGAAATAAGGGTATTGCTCACAGCACCTGCNCACCAAGGTTCAGCACTGGCTTCCCAACCAAACTGGAAGTGGAGCTCAAAGAAACATCTCCCAAATTGTGGTGAAGGAGAGAGACAGTGCTGCAGTTNCAAAGCAACAGCAGATTCACCTTCCTCCATCTCCTTTCCTGTATTTCAGCTTCTGTATTTCAACAGTATGCAACTTGTGTATTTATTCACAAACGCTGTGAAATCAAGATTGTGCGTTATGCAAATCCCCTTGGNTGTGTACACAGAATTCCCCTTTTTCAGATAGTACACCAAAGTAATCCCTTTNTCTTGGTCAGCAGGAGCAGGGAGGTCATTTTCCCCTACCTGGCAGGGGTGAGCTGCACCTTGAGTGCTGTGTCAGTTCTGACAAGGTGGTGTTAGGCTACAGGCTGGACTTGATGATCTTAAGGGTCTTTTCCAACCCAGTTGATTCTGTGACTGTGATTTTCAGATTTGTATCCCTTACTTATTGCCATGACATCTGATTAAATAATCCAGTGGGCAAACCTGATCAAAGCTCAGGTTTTTCCCTTCCCCCAACACAGGGGCAGAAGCAAATATAACTGCTTCCATCCCATTAAAAACAAACAAACAAAAAAAAAAAAAAAAACCAACAACAACCCAAACATTTTACATACAGGATCTGGAACCATAATTTTCTAATGTCAAAGTTCACATGAAATACCTCTTATGTTGTCTCAGCCTATTTCCTGGCATAGAGCTGTGATCTCCGAGAACACATAAATGTTTCAGTATTAGTACTAAGAAGCCACATGAGGGAGCATTTGGAGAATTGAAATGCTTTCCTTGTAGCATTGTAAATAAGGGAGGGAATCAAACTTGATCCCTCTGGGATATATGGAATTCAGACAAATCTAGATGTTATTATTCATTTCTCCACTCTCGCTGGGATGCGGAAATTGTGATTCCCACTGAAGACAGAGGGTGTTTTAAAAAAANCAAAAACATTAGTGACCTGAAACAGACAATTTCTCACTCTGGCCAAGGTACTCTGTGACTGGTATANCTGAAAGGGAGCACAGATAAATGGGTTTACATTTCAGTTAAATGAAATTACAGGACACTCTGTATAGGTTATTCCAGGCTAGTGTGACAGCAGCACCAGTTTTCCCAGATTATCAGCAGCCTCAGCTGACCATGGCAGGGAGTGGTAAGGTCTCACTTTCTGCACTATTCTGACTAAGCAAATAGCTCAGCCTGCATGCTTCTAAATTACTTTTACACCTAATACTTTTGTATCTTAGAGCCTACTAAAAAAATGAAATCCATAAGNACATAAAGTTAAATTAATCCCACTNTTCTTACAAACTGACTCACAATTTTTTGAATATTTGGGGTTGGCAATANTGAAGCTAATCAAACTGAGAAATAAAAATATGCCCACATGAAATGTAATGGGAAATGTGAATAAATTTGTGCTCTGTACTCTTATATTAGAAAAACTTATAGCCAGCTGCAACTTGGGCTGTCCTTGTTGACAGAGTCAGCTCAGTCAAATAACATCATATGACTTTACCAAAATAATTTTTGTCAGTAAACAGGTGTTCAATTAAAAAATATAGCACTGTACTTCAAAAGTCAACATTTGTAGGACTTGTTGTCAATGAAAGAAACTCATATTAAAGGTAATTTTGAAATCAATAGAAAAGGACTCCACCAAGATCCCCTCTTTTTCCCTCATTATTTATACCTAAAACTGGCTAAAGAGCAAGTAAATAACAATTGCATAAAAATCAGGTTGCAGTTATGCTGCTGTGACCACACATGGCTGTGAACGTTTGACTGNAAAATTTGCAGCTCATTTTAAGGGGCAGAAGTTCCATTAATCCCTTTGTTCCTTCTGCCTAGGTGATATCATCACCTCCAGGCGTGGCAGCAATGGAGAAGCAGCAGAGAAAAAAGAAAGATGAACTTTAAAGTGCTTTATACTGGAGCTGGTGAGGAGCTTGGGTGTCTCGTTTTTGGAGGAAGGAGTGGTGGGTGCCAGGTCCTGGCAGCTTTGTGTCCATCTCAGGGCTTGTCTTCCTGTCTGCAGGGTGGCCCTGCAAATTCCAGAGTGGGGCTGAGCTGCCCTTGGAATAATCCCTGTTTTCCTAAGGATTAAAGTTAACCCAGATCTCTGCAGTGAGGGTTTAAGGCTCGGTCCCCTCCAAGTCTCTCCCTGCTTGCTGATTTTTTTCCATGAAATCACCTGGCTGTTTCTATCAAGCCAAAAAGCTCTGGAAGTCTGGTGCTTGCCGAAATCCTCATCTCCAGAGGACAATTCTTTCCAGCTCCAGTAAATAGGACTTTAAAGGTAAATGGTACTATAGTGTTAATTTCAAAGTGAATTATTCAAAAAGTGCTCCATATATCAGCAAGCACCATTTTGTGGAACTATATTAATGTCTTAAATACAGTTCTCCCTTTCTAAAAGCTGTTTTATAGATCCAGGAAATATGTCTGGTATGAAGAAGTGCTTATTGTAAAGGATGTTTTAGCAGTTGTGTCCAATTAATGAGGAAGGCAGGATGTAGTCTTATATAAGAAATAGCACAACAGCAATAATTCCTTGGGGCTTGAGAATCTTCACACTTTCAGATGCTGCACAGTTATCCATTCATTCAAGGTACCAGATAGGTTTTGTTTCACATTATTTTTACTCAAAAAAAAAAAAAAAAAAAAAAGAAAAAAGGTAAGCTCTCCTTTCAACAAAGGCTCCCTGTAAAGAATTGAGAAGCTGAAAATAAGAAACTGTTACTTTTCAGCAGATCTGCCTGAAAATAAGATACTCAAAAAAGACCTTGAAGCTTCAGGATTAGCTGAAATGAGCAGAAAACTCCCAATGCTGACAGCAGTGGCCACTCAATAAGGAAAGGAGCAGACTGCAAAATTCCATTTTATCCCTGTGATTCAACCATCAGCTCTCTTACTTCAATTTCTCGAATTTGAAAGGTGGAAAGAAGGCATGTGAGCTGCAGCAGGCCCCCTCCTAGATTTCTCCAGACTGACATGTTGCTGAACACTGCTCAGCAAACAAACCACAGCCTTACCTTAAGGGACAACGTNTGTCCTTTGAAATTGTACAGCAGCAGTGGCAGGAATCTGAGCAGAAATCTTGGCTTTCTGNATTTTTCCCATTCAGATGAAAGGGCCAAAACTTCCCCTCTTTTATGCCCCACATCCATTACATGAATTCTGTGGCACTGAGGATTAACAAGAAATAAATGCAAATATTAAGAGGATTTAAAATGTCTGTGAGGTGGCTGTGTGCCTGTTAAACTGGAACTNCTACCCTTGTGTCTAAACACTGTCACAGCTATAACTGTAAAAATCAATAGGTCCTCCTTAAAAATCAACCTGATCCTTTTACTCATAATTACAACTCCTCAAAGCACTTCATTTTCNTCACCAAAAAACTAACTGGTAGCTCTGAGGTAAGTGCTGGGAACTCAGGTTTACTTGGGAGGTTGGATCTATGACCCAGGGCTTGGTCTTGGCTACCCATCTCTTACCATGCAGGTGAAAAATTTATTTATATTTTATATCAAGTACTATCTGGNTTATTGCATTGTATTATAGGATGGGTGCTATTATTCCAATGGGTTTCTGCTCCTTACTCTCAAATTTTCCTCTCCTGAAGGGATGAGTGGATCTACACTGTTCATACTTAAAATGTGGAGGAGAGAACTTTTGTGGTGACACTTTTCACATCAATTAGAGGCCCTGTAATATTCACCTGTCTTGCAAACTGCACACACCTGCCAATTCCCACAGCCAGAAACTCCTGAAATCACACTGGNTATTTGTGATGGACAACAAAAGAATGAGATATTCAGAGGGTTTCAGAATCCTTTTTTTTTATGGTGACTTTGGCATCTTATGCATTTGAACTGACCACAGTGCTGTCTTTTCACATTGACAGTTAGTATATATAAGATATTAGTGCAATATTATTTATTGGTCATGGCTTGATTTTAAATCCTCAGTTTTATTAAAAAATTAATCCCTCTGGAAACTTATGGTAAAGACAATAAATCTTAAACTGCTCTTNGTGAAAAACAAATAATAAATGAAAATCACCTGCATAGCCAGCAGCCAGAAACAAACAAAATCTACAAAATCTTAAGACATTTTCTTATGAACAATTAAAGGATGAGAGTTTAAAATTTAAAACTCATCTTGTTGGCTAGCAAGTCACACTGGTTCAGACAAAATATAGCTACTACTGCTACTTCTGAAGATTCAGTGGAAGGCAGCTTGGTGTCTGCCCATTGCTACAGCTGCTGCAGAGAGTTTCACCACTGCTCACATATGCTACTGAGCACAGGCAAACAGAATTTTCCCCCTGGGATTTACAAGCTGGCCAAGTTTCAGCAGATTTTTTGTGAGGCTGGCTAAAAGAACATCATCCACATGAGGCTGGCAGACCTACTTACTTACCAGATAACACTTAGCCAGTTTTTGAGTTCCTGCTCTCAACCCTAAATGAAACAAGTTTTCCTAGAACAAAAATGGAGTATTGTGCCAAAATATCTCTGTCTTTACTCCAAATGTTATTCTGGTTTCTCTCTTACAGACATCATCTTTACATGACCTTCAGCAGAGAAAGTACCATTCCCACTAACAAAACTCCACTGGAGTTAAAAAGCAGATAGAGATGGTCCTTATTGGGCCATGTCAGGCAACTGGAGCATCTTGATGTTCCAGGCTAGAAAAAAAAAAAAAAAGAGGACAGTTAAACAGTGTAAGAGAGACAACTAACAGGGGAAATNTATCTGAGACACCTCTGGAGGTGACATTTGAGCAAGAGAGGATTGCAAGGAGCTTTCACTCTGGAAGTATTGTGTGGCCCCCCTGCAATCAGGGGTGTTTGGAGCTTGTTTTCTATCCCCTGAGCATCATTCCCAGAGTGTTTGCTCCCACATGTGCTTCCATTCTCCACCTCTCCACCTCCACCATCCTAGGAGTGACAGTGGCTGGCACAGCAGCCAGCCTGGGTTGTATCCCAGCTCTTGGCTGGTGAGTTACAAACTCAGGCTGGCCCAGCTGAACCTGCTCNGGGAAGGTTTGCTCCCTCCTCACTAAGTGCAGTCGTTTCCATGAACCTTCCTCTAGAGGGAAAATGGGTTTTTCATGGTGTTACTTGCAGTCTTGCAGTAGGACATGACCTTGGCATCAGCCCTTCCACAATAAACTCTCCTGCACTGCAGGAGAAGGGGATAAAAGCAAAGCAGAAAGAAGGATGGCATGTGCTGCAGCCTTTAGTTTCCATGATCTCCCTTCCTCCCCTGCAAGACAAGCCAGTTTCTGTGAGGTCTGTTCACTCTCTGCCCTGAGCATCCTGCATGAAGAGGGGATGAGTTTCCATTTACTGCACAGGGATCTACATCCTGGAGGGAACTCACAAACTTGTGCCCTTACAAAACCACTGCAATAAGTAAACTTCTGTCACTGAATACCAGTGCCAGAATCACAATTGTATTTTCAGTTGCCAGGACCCAGGGAACTGGGAGTTTTGTAGATCCTGAAATTGTCAGGCATGTNCCAAACCAAGGGCAGCTCTTGAGTGATTTCTGTCATGCATGGCTTGTCCACAGGACAGCAAGTTTACCTGGAATTTGTCTGGTAGCAGCTGATAAAGGTGCCAGCTGATAAAACCATTCTCCATTCTATTATAAATATATGAACCTGTANGGGCTCACTGGGATTAATATCTCAAAAGCCACACAATGGATTTTCAGGAGGTGCAGATGGAGTCAGCTCTATTTGTCTGTGCTCCATTTATCTGTCAGTGTCTGTGATCTGGAACAGCACACTTCCTTTCATTTTTTTTTTCTCCAGATTTTCAGCTTCTAATTAATGGAAAGTTGGTAAGAATGTTGTTACACTTTTTTGNTTGTTTGNTTTTTTTTTTATTGGCTATCTCCTCTTCCAACTTCAGAATTGCATGCCACCAAGATAGCCCAGTTGCAATTCTAAATGCACTGTAAAGCACTGAAAGATGTTGCTATGTCAGTTCTAGATTAATTTCTTTCTGTCTGAAAATCCATTTTTTTTCCTCTTTCNTATCTAAATCACTTCTACTTCAGCTGTCTCTTTTTTCACATTTGGTGTGGTGACAAGAAGTAAAAATGGCTCTTCCAAAAAAACCAAAAAAAAAAGGAACTGACTGATTTTCTGATTTTTAAAACAAAATCATATATTTATACTTTTTCCCCACATGATTTATATTGCCTGTTTTTCTCATCCCTTTTGGTCACAGCTTGCCAGGCTTAGATTTAGATTTCGATGATTTAGATTTAGATTTAGATTTAGATTTAGATTTAGATTTAGATTTAGATTTAGATTTAGATTTAGATTTAGATTTAGATTTAGAGCAGCATCTAATTTTTGGTCACTAACCTCCTTCAACTTAACAGCACTTTACCTCTCATTCCATGCTTTCTCTATTTCCTTAACAGTCATTTGTGAATATAAAAAAATCAAGATAATCAAGAGACACATCTTGCCTTTCAGTTCATGTTCCCTGCTAAAGATTTTGAACATGCACATGATTGATTTTACAGGTATTCCTAGATGTAACAAACAACTTTTACTTCACTGGGGTCATGACTCCTTTAATTTCCCCATAAATGTATCTACTACATGTGGATCTGTGAGGTCTTCAGAAATATTCTTTAATTGCCTCTCACCTTTATTTTCTGGATACCTACTTGTCATATTTATATATTATATAAATATATATATAAATATATAAATAAATAAATATTATATTATGTAATATATATATTATATAAATATATATATATAATATAAATATAATATTTATTTTTCTCCTCCAAAGAGTTCCTTGTCTGTTTTCACACTTTGACCTCCTATTTTCCAAATCTGCTCTNATCAGTCAGAATTTGACTCTTTAGTGGCTTCAAAGTTTGCCCAAAGTACTTTTGTTATTTAACCATGAGGAAGTTTTGGTTTAGTGTGTTTTTTTTTTTTTAATGTGCTCAAATATATTTATGGGCCAATTAGTGGCTAAACATTTGTGTTGAGAACTCTGCTTTACTCTCCCATCTTCTCTGATTTTTCTCCATCTTTCCCATTCTTTGTGGCTTTCTTTCTGATGTTTGCAGCTGATTTTCAGACTGGAACTCCTGGTTCACACTCAACAATAAAAATATTCACCTATTTGTGCCTGCCCCAACACTCNCTTTCTTTCCACACAGATTGCTCCCCTCCTGTTTTCTGCACATCCAACANTGTAGCTCAAGCACTTCCACACCTGCTGTCTCAGAAATTCAAGTTTCACATCCACAGATAAGAATCTTTAAAGGGAGATTAACACCTTATAACAAACCCTGAGGAATGGACCCAGTCCCAGCCTGTGATGTCTCCTCCTCCATAGCAATGAAATCTTTAGAATTATGCTAACCTTACACATTTGGAGTTATGAGTGAGACAAAGATAACAGTGCATGGATTGATTGAGTGGATTTCTGAATAAACAATAAAGTTCTGGGATATATTGCAAAAAAAAATCAAAATCACTGAGTTTTCTCATTTGGCTCAAGGTGAAGTAAAATTTTCTCTGCTTCTAAAAATAAAGAGCTAATCANGACTGATATGAATCTATATGATTTCCAAAGAATTAGGGAGTTCTCAAAATATGTTCCAGACATAATGGACATCCAATTCTATTCAATGCTCATCATAAACAAAATAAATTAATGTCTCCAGTTACATAGAGGCAGAAGTGCTGTTGGTCTCCTAAATGTTTTTGCCACATAAGATTTATAGGAAGTGTTCATATTAGACTGGGTAAAGGAGGCCCTGGTATTTAAGATATATTCTAGGTTGAAAGNCAGCCCAGAATCTGAAAATTTGATTTGTTTTCAGGCCAACCAGAAACCAGAGGAATTGTTTTAATGCTTTAGTAATTTGCCCTGACATAATTTGATCCATAGGAAGTAAATTGCATGGGAAGAAGAGTAAATTATTGTGTTAATTAGAAGGATGGGGACATGGATTATGTTGGTTGTTGTATATATATATATATATATATATATATATATATATCTATATATATATCACTGTGCCATGTACAAGCACCTACAATTACCAATAGGTGGCAGAATATTAAAAAAATAAATAAAAAAAATAAACTCACCTTTAAGTAGAAATTCAAATGTAAGTGTTTTTTCTAAGTCTATCCCACATCTGCATGGAATTAGGTGCAAAGAGAAAAACATTTGGGAAGCTGAGAGATTACTTGCTGGGCTTTCCCATATTTCTGAATAATCTCAGCAATTTCCCTAGAGCGTGTGAAAGCCCCAGTGCAAATTATTTAATGCTTGTCACTGTTTATATAACAAACCAAAATTGCCTCTGAGCTATTGGGGGGTTTAGCTCACTCTGGGCTCTGCCATGTGATCCCAAAAAACATCCCAGAGGTGGACAAATCTTCTAACCTGTGACTTGCTAACTGAAGAGAATTGCTCCAATATTGGATGCTCAGCTGAATTCTCAAAGAAATAGATTCCTAATGCTTCTGAAGAAAGAAAACTTACAGAATTTTAAAGTTTCATGTGTAAAATAATTCGTGGAAGCATCAGCAAAATCAAGTCATGGCAGCCTGCTGTGAAGTTTGAAATGCTGGTTATATAATCAGTTAATAAATCTTTCCAGGAGAGAGCATAGTACAGTGGCTCTGCAGTTCTCTTCCTTCTTACATCAACCAAGAGATCAAGAAAATTTTTTAAAAAGGAGGGATCTGTAGTTAATGAAACTTAGGTCCATCAGTATTTATNGTTTATTTGTTTCCAAGAAAGTAATTACAATCACCATGGTCTTCATTTCATTAGTGGTAGCTATTAGATTTGCAGAAAAGAAACAGAGCCAGATGCACTGATGAGACAGGTCTGNGATATCTAGTTTCAGGTAAAATTGCTAAATGCAACATTTTTAGCACTAAAATGCATTTACTAAAGTTCTTTTCACATCCTCTATCTCTTCCCATCACAGTTAAATGGACAAAANAAGAGATTGGGCTAATAGGATTTAACATTCAAATCATCAGGAACATTACCATCAACTATAAAAGTAAATGAAAATATTTATACCCACAAATGTAGGCTACATTTTTTTCCTTCTGAAATTTCCAGTACTTTGCATTTCTGAGCAGAAATTGACTCCCTGCCTGCGTCAGCTGTTGGAAATCCAAGTGCAGATCCATCAGCCATGACTGGAATGAGAACTGCCCTGGACACAACACTCAGCACTGGCTGCACTTTGTGTCCAGGATGTGAACCAGACTTGATGTGCACTTAGAGCTCATTTGAGCAACTTCTACTTTAAGGCATCTTGGGCTGAATAGATGCAGCCCAGGAGAGCTCAGATTCAAATATTTCAGACATTATGTGCACAGAAATTCACCATGGACACAGCTCAAACCCCACTGTCTCCACCACAACACAGCAGTTCAAGGAATGGCTTTATTGCATCAATATAGTTACATTTTATAAATCTTATGGATTAGCTGCAAATGGATNAATGTTGTGCACCTAGCCATCCAAGAGGAAGCAAAAGAAAAAAATGGAGTGTTGCAGAATTTATAATATTTATTTTCATTCTCAGAACAGTTGAAGAAACCCCTGGTTTTTCTATCTGCTTCCATTTCTAATGGAGGACTATTTCTATTTCCCACCTAATTGCTTAAGAATTAACCTAAGAAACATGAAAAAGGGTAAAGGAAAAACAAATTTCACTCTGCTTCTAAATTTGGGGTTCTCTGATGGTGTTTTTTGTGTTTTGTTTGGGTTTTTTTTGCTTGGTTTCTTTTTTTGTTCTTTTTTTTTTGTTTCAATTAATACCAGGTTTCCCTTTTTCCTCTGAGTTGTTTAGTTCTAAACACTAACAGGGAGGAGTTGGGATGAAATTTGTGAGTGACCAGCACCAACACAGAAACACACACTAAAATGGAGGGTAGGTGATATTCTGACAGTCTGATTCTGACATTCTCATTGCTGAAATTTGTCTCTTAAGGTCAGCANGTCGATGTAGGACTCATTTCTGAGTGAGCCTGTCAATGACTTGCTCCAGGTTCTAAAGCTTCCCCCCATCTGTAATTTTCCCAGCCATGAAGAGTTATTGGGCTCCATTTAATTTCTCTGGATATGCTCAGTTGTTTAATCTGATTTACCAGGTTGGGGCATTGGACATTTATTTCTTCCTTATTGTCTGGTTAGAGCAGTCTGGAAGTTTTGACTGGGGAGAAGCAGCAAGTGCAATCTGGCAATAGAAATATTGCCAGGCAGGCACTGAGGGAAAGTGCAGATGGAAAACAGTTCTGAGGGGAGTAGAGATGAAGGGAGCCACTAGTCAGGGCAGTAATGCTGACAATATTAAATCCCAGGAACAAAATGCTATCATTTTGAGATGTTGTTTCAACAGGCAAATCTTGAAATGCAAGGAGATTGCCCAGAGAGAATGCAGTGAAGGGTTTTAGCCACGTTAGCAGTTTGATTTCAGAACACCATCATTTCAGAGGGTGAGGTTAAAGCTGCCACAGGTGACAGCAGCTAATAGGTGTGCTTGACAGAACAGCAGCACACCTGGAGGAAGGACATTAATACACTGCCAGNGATGCTCTCTCCAGGTGTCTGCAGCTCCCTGCCCAGCTCCTGATGTTCTCATCTCATTTCCAAGTCATCCTTCTGCAAATGCCAGTGTCAGATTTCCTGTCTGCAGAGGNGAAAGGCACTAAATCTGAGGGTAATAGATAGAAGCATGGACTTTGCCTCTCCTAGAAAGCAAAATAATAATGCTAATTTATAAATCAATAATGTTAATTTATGATACCTCTAGCACCAAATATCCAAGTATACATATAATACCTAGGAGAGGTTTTGCATCTTTTCAGAAAAATTTGTNCAAATCCCAAGGCAAGAGAAAGTATGAGGGCAAGATCTCTCAAACCAGGATTTTTAAAATAGGATTCACCAGATTCACCATTATTATGTGGGTTTTTCATATGCAGCCTCGTGTGTCTTAAAAAAAAAAAATCCAAGATTATTGTCTCCTTATCAAGCTGAAATTGTTGTTGCAAGAGAAGTTTCTTATGTGTAGCTGTGATGAAGACACTCATGGCTCATAGTTACAGCAGCAAGGCAATAACAAAGTGTATCTTCACCTCTATTTAATCACAACGTTAAGGAGCCAAGTCTGCTCAGAGGAGAATTTTTCCTATATTAGTCAAAAGCAATAAACATTAACAAGCATTTAATTTCNTTACAAGGCATAGAGAATCTCTGAGCCAGCCTCTGCTTCTGCAAGCTTACACAACAGTGTCCCAGCTAGATAATAAAAATAAACATTTTAGGGGTAAATTCCTGCAGGCAAATTAATTTCCCAATAAATCAAATAAAGTACACCCAGGTGTTATTTCACTTTATCACTGATCAGCACAAAGACATTTCCTGGAATGCCTCCTTCCATTTTGCCTGCTCAAATCCCAAATGGTGATTTTACCTACAATGGGGGCTCTTTCCTTGTCATCCTCCACCTCCATTTGGCTTACCAAGTATTTAAATTTAAGGGAAATAATGAAAAATGATCTAGAATTTAATTGGGATTTCTCCCTTAAATATAGTCTCATTGGACAAAGCAATAGCTATAGGCTTTTTGGTTTGGTGTTTGGGTTTTATAATNACATTTTTCTTTTTGTGATTTCCACAGTTTGCTTTGGAGTTTGACAGTTTGATTCAAACAGCAAAGTGAGATTGGCCTCTTTCTTGCTGTTCTGGTGCAATAAAAAGGAAAAAAATGTTTCTTTTAGTTGTCACCANCATGTTGGGGGTTCTTCTGCTTTGGTGGATCAGAAGGTTGAGAGGTAAGACCAATTTCATTATGTTTTATGTCATTATGTTTTCTAAAGGCACTTCCAGGAAAGATGAATAGTGACACATCTACAGGAGCAAGAAGCAAACCCAATCCAAGGCCACAGCCTTCAGGATAAAACTTTTTTAAATACTTAGGCCAATTTCTTTGTCACTTAAATTAACAACATCCAAACCAAAATGATTTATGCCTAGTTCTTGTAAGGTCCTTGAACAATCAAGAAAATTNGTCATGTTGTATGTTGAACTGCCCATTTAACCTGCAAGTAGGCTAAAGAATAACTAAAGAGAAGTCATTAAATACTATTTTTTTCATGCTGCATAAATCTCCTTTCCACAGAATCACAACCCTCTATACAAAATTTTTAGCAGGTATAATTTATTATTTGTATTGTGTTACCAAACCAAACTTTTACTGTGCAGGGCCCTGCACAAATACATATAAATGACATTTCCTGGAGCTATGTGTGGCAGAGAGCATCAGTCACAGAGCACACATGGAAGTGGAATTGCATCCAGCTGAAAGCACAGGGGCTGGGTCATTGATTTCAGCAGAATTCCACTCACATAAATTAAGCCACAAAAAATTATCAGATTTATTTCCTCGAGGTGAGGTAGGAGGAGTCTCAAAGTGCAGCGTGGAGAATTTTGTTTTCATTGCTGAAGTGGAATTCAGATCAAACATTTAGTTTTGTATATTCCCATTTATTGGTCAAGGCCTGGGATTATCCATGTAGGATAATTTCCCACTCAGGAACACAGGACTGTATCACACCACCTGTAACTGAAAATATTTTGTGTGTTCACCTTCATTCCACACATAGAAACAAAAATATACAAACATGTATTTAGTAAACAGAAAAAATTATTTTTGATGATTAATATATTTATTTGGTGCTTGATGCTTGCTAATAAACATATTCATGTTGTCCCTTTGAGATAGATTAAACATTCTGACCATTTGTTTTTGCATCTAATAAGTGTCACACATTATATACTGTGCAACAATCCAAAAAACCTCTTATTCCACACAAGACTAATAAATAATTTTCTATGCTCATACTTAGAATACAATTGAATATATTATTATATAAAAAGAAACATTTTATGTGCTCTGTTATTTTTTCAACATTGAGAAGACAATTTTTATATTTTTGCTACTAAACCTGCATTCCAACCCTGTGCCTTTGTTTCAGCATCTCTCATTTGAAGAAAAGAAGAATAAGGAAGGAATTCCAGTGTTGGGTGGGAATTCCAGTGTTGGGTGGGATTTCCAGTGTTGTGGGAGGGAATTCCAGGCTCAGCTGCTGTTCTGCTGGGCTGCAGCACCCATAAACTTTACATAATAATTATATAAAATTATTAAAAAAATTATTAAAATTATTAATGCACATGACAGGAAAATTCAGGCTTTACAAAAGCAACCCCAAACCCACAACTTAAAATACTTTCAAAGCTTTTTGTTGTGGTGCAATGGTATGAAAAGGTGAAGTTTATTTTTGATTAGTTTGTTTTATGCTGTTATCGGTTCAAAAAAATTTTTTTGCCTTTATGAAGCTACACTAAACCAAACAGACAAATGAAAAATAAATGGAAGCCAGGCAGACCTGGTCATGTAGCTTTGCAGGTGGTTTTGTTTTAAACCAGGCCTGACTATAAAAACCCAGGGAGCAGCATCAGCTCCCCACACTGCTGGAGAGCTGAGCTTGGGATCTCTCCCAGGGAGTGCTCCTGGAAATTCAGAAAGATGTTTGTGCATCACCCTGAGTCACAAAATCAAAAAAAAAACACTTGTAGGGGTTTGTACCACGTGGCTGGTTGACCACTCTTTACATCCATGGATATGATGAACAATCCTGACAGGAGGAAAATTGCCAGGGTCCCATTCAGAGAGATCACATGCAATTGCCATGGGAGGGGGAAAGCCTTGTGATATGAATATTTCATTATCAAAGTGAGAAAACGTTTTCCCTCCAAGCAGATTTTGTTAGTTAGCACTTTTCATCTCCAGCTTTCCCAGCAAAATCCCAGGTTGAATTGCATGCTCCCTGAAATATGTTGGAGGAATTCCCCCCTGCTCACCACAGAGTCATTTTCTGTGGCAGAGCATGGAAGGAAGGATANAGAAAGAAAAATCAAAGACAATTATAAGGGGGGAAATGAATAAAATATCACTAAGAAAAATCCTTCTGNGGTGCATCAGGGAAATCAAGGAGAAAATCAGTGCCTCAAAGATCTCTTTTCCAACCTAGATTCTTCCTTGTGAAGAAAATATATAGCCAATAACCCATGGATTGGGAGAAAATGATTTTGAATATAANATGTAAATATAAAAACAATACTTACTTCACCACTCATTTGAAGAATTCAAAACTCTTTCTTTCATTTTTTCTCCCTCTTCTACTTTCACAAATGCAATATATAATATTAAAATGCCAATGGACCATTGTCAGAAGATGGACTGGAAAGAGTATTTGGCCAGTTATACACTCTCCTACCCATCTTACACACAATTCTGAGAGCACTGTCAGTGCACATATGCCCCAAAACNTTTGACAGACTGCATTGTGCAGAACTTTAAAGGGAATTTTTAAAATGGACCAAGCTTAAATTTTCCATGTTTTTTACTCTTTGAGGCAGTCTTGGACCACTAAAGGGTACAACAGTTTTTTCACTTAGACATCAAAACTGTGAATAACTCTTATCTACCTTATTTTTCTGCTAGACAGAGGCTTTTTCATTAATCAAAGCCAGTGCTTCTTTTAAAGTTTCATTTGGCATCTTATATGTAGGCTTAAGAAAATGTTTGTATAAGTTTGAAATGTAATTGTTGTAGGAGATGTGGGGGGAACAATTCTATTAAATTATAGAGTTTTTTGTCTAGAAGGAATGTGCTCTGAGCTAAAACTTAAAGTGCATAAGCAAAGTAATCATCTATTATTTTGTAATTATCTGTTTATTTTTTAATCCACAGTTCAGTACTCATCATTTAGAGGTTTTTTTTAATTTATAAACCCTTTCAAGTCTTAACATTAAACGTTAACAATAGGGTCAAACTGAGCAGGGAAACTTGGAAAAATAAAAATGAGGATGGTTATTACCATCAAAAAAGGAAAAAAANCATTCAGGAGGTGCAGCCTGCTCTGGAAATGTCCCCCATAGATTTCTGTATGAAACATGCATGGGAGAAATGGGAACTAACTTTGCTGCCTTCTCCAATGTGCAAGTCANCAAAGGGCATGGGGAGCTGCCAGATTTTGGAGCATCCCTGATTGCATTAACCTCATCTGGTGAAATTTGAACTTAAATTACTTCTTCACTTAATAAGAGGATTTAATAGAAACCCTTCTCAGTGATGGGTTTCTTAGGGAAGGTTTGATATTATACATATTTTAAATGGTTCTTGTGTTTGGAAAAAAAGAGTCTGTCCAAGAGGAATTTTACATCTCAGTGATTTTTAAGAATGAACTTCAAAGAAAGCAGGAAATGTGAGCACTGCTGTCCTCACTGCAGCTATAAATGGTTGGGATCTTTAGTCACAGCAAATGAGAGCAGGCAGGGGATTCATGAATTAAAGCATCACCCAGCCAATTAGCTGAAGAAATAACATCCTTCCCCTCAGGATGGAGTCATCCCTTCCAGTTACAGCAGCTCAAATGTCAGATATGTAGTAAATGCTGTGAAGGAGAAACTCTCCACACCTCCTTGCCTTATTTTAAACAAAACCATTTGGGCTTTTTGGTTTTGGTTTTGTGAGGGTTTTTTTTTTTTTTTTTAATTTTTTTTTTTTTATCACCCAGCCCAATGACATTGCCAGAGGGGGAAACAGGAATTATCATTTTCAAAATGGATAAAGAGCACTGTAATGGTTGGCTACTAATTTTTTTTCTCCCATCACTGAATTTTTAGATGCCTTTTTGTAACACTTTATTACTGAATACATTTAGTGTATTTATTTCCCCTCAATAGGCCTTGAGGCAATGAAAGACAAGAGAGAAAACTAGAACAGAATTTTCTCTAGCTCAACACTTTTAACCTTACAGAAAATATAACATATTTTATATTAATTTAATTTTATTTCTTTTAATTTTATTTATTTCTGAGCTGAACAAAACTGCTAATACCTCCTTTCATAGATTATTTTTATCAAACAAACTTTCTTTTTGCCAGAAGATAGTTAAATATTATTTATTTAGAATTTTCTAACCTTGTTTTGTGAAATTTTGCAAAAAAAAAGGAAGGCATATAANAAGTAATTTCTTATTAAACTGACTGCTTAACAGTTGGTCACAAAAACCTCTTGGCAACTTGGAGCAGGTTTATGAGTTCAATTTTTTATTCCATAACTCCACCCCCTTTCTCCCCAGCCTGTATCAGTTGGTCCAATAAAATATATGAATATACCCTATGATCCTTATGTCTCTTGTATCTTTGGATTATCAAAGCCAAATCATTANTATTCCTCTAAAAAATACAATATTTTAAAATGGTTTAACAATTCCAAAATGCTTCTTTGTTGTAAAAAGAAACACGCTGAATGGGAAAAAAAGAATAAAAGATTGGTGATGTTATCACTAAAATCTGACTGAAGAAAAAAAAAAAAAAAGCATGTTTAATTACAAAACCTCCCAAATAAAAACAGCCTGCTGAAAAAACAACAGAAAGGTAATAAAGCATAACTGGAATCTGACACTGGACGATTTTCAGCCAGAAATAAGATGCAAATGTTTAACAGTAAGAGTAATTAACCACTGGAATAAGTACATTAGGATGAAGACAGGATGCTTCCTGAGAGGTATCATTTACTTTAGCCATATTTATGGAACTGGAAGCAGGAATTAATTCAGGGAAGTGCATCCATTAGATGCCATGGGTGAGTCAGCAGCTCAGAGCAGCAGCATCAATCTTCCCATGAAACTCTCATGTAGCACTTTGTGTCTCACCAGCAGGTCAGTGACCATTAACATCTGGGAAATGTCCTGAGACAGAGCTGGGAACAGCCCAGGGAATCCAGACTGAACCAGGCTGCCTCCACCACAGCTGGGGACACTTGGGAAAACCTTCCTGTCAGGTTTGTCAGCATCAGGTGGTGACTATAATTAACAAATCTCTCATTTCTGGCTGCCCCAGAATGAGGCATTAGTAATGCCACAGCAGAAAACCCCAAACCAAACCAGCAAACAAACTGGAAAAGGAGAACTGGAGAAGAACCAACCCTCTCACTCCCTGCTGCACTGCCACAAGGGCAGACCAAAAGCTGGTGCCAGTGACACTCCAGGTAATATTTCTGGGGACTGTTGATATTGGTTTTATTTTCCCTTCATGTCCCAGAGTGGAGGGAGGAGTCTTGGGAGGAATTTCCAGGTGCTCAGCTGAGGGATAAGCTGGTATTTCCCTTCTGAGTCTCCCTGAAATTGAGATGTCTGAGGCCAGCCCAAGCACTGCAACTCTTTATTGCTGCACAGTGGCAGCTAACAGGACTTTAAAAACAGGAGATGTGATATCCAGGTGCTCTAGGGAGNGCTGGAGAGACATGAGGATTGCAAATAGACACACACCTCTGTTCCCATGGCATATTGCATTGTCTCATTGCTGAAAGAAATCACAAACATCTTCAAAGTACAGCCATGCAGCAAATTNCAGAATAAATTACCAATCTCAGTGTAACCAGATTCCTTCAAAATAATTCTTGTGTTCAGAGCAAGACCTTCAGAAACCTGGTTCCATGGATGGCCTTAAATAAGATTTTTTTTTTTGTAAATCAGGATGAAGAAGTTTTGTTGAAATGCAATTTGTTTAAACTACTGGTCAACAAAATCCTGCAAGGCATATCAATAATGGCTTTAATTTTTTTCCTCTCCATGTGAACTTCTACATATCTGTGCAGAAATAATGGGATGAATCAAATGCCACTCAAAACAAACAATATAAACCAGACTGTGCCCCTTTTCCAGACATCTTTTTCCAGGATCACTGTCATGGGAGGCTGTAAAGCAAGGCTCCATTTTCTGCAAATGAGAAGGTGTGAAACCATNCATCTAATTACTATTATTTTTGGTTTTTGACAATATAAAAAGGTAAATACAAAAAATCTGAAGCAGCACCTTCAAATTCCTTCTGTTCACTGCAGAGGGATTATTTTATATTCAGGTACATCATCAATGTTGCTAGTTTGGAAATAAAATTACTTTAAGACTTTAGCTGCAATATTGATGTTTCCTTTTTTTTTTTTCTTTTTGTAATCAAACAACTGAATTCCAACTACAGCAATATGTGCAACTAAACAAGATGAGGCTTGTAATTTTTGAAATTATGGATAAATCTGGGCTCCCTTTGATATGATACTTACAACTTTTATTCACATTATTTCACTACCTGTAATGGAGGAAAACCAGAAACAGGAACCAAATAGTAGATTTTTATTATTTTTTTTTTTTTTAGACAAGGCTTTATCATGACAGTCACTTTATTTGAATATCATCTTCTGCCATGAGAGCATTGTGCTGAGCATTACAGAGAAGTGCCTTGTGAAGGAGCAATTACCCTGAAAGACACCAAGAAGCAACAAAAAGTACATTACTGAAATAAAGCTGAANCAAATGAGGAATTGAAGATGCTAAATGATCCTCAAATGATGCAGTATTCTAATTGCTTAATTAAAAAATGGTTTTTATGTTCAAGAGACTGTGTTACATGTAAGTACAGCCACAGGATGTCCCAAATTGGCTGCTGGACCAGTGTTGTCACTGCACAGGCCATTTCACTTGTCTCCCTGGAAATTTGTCTTTCTACTGATGGGGAAAGCTTTACTTTTGGCACCATCATATTTTTCAGTATATATATATTAACAGAATAGTTATTACTTTAAAGAGGTAAAGGAAAAAAAATATCCAGTTCATGAATTTTCAAGGTGGACAATCCAGTTGTACTGATCGCAGATTCCACCCCAAATCCTGCTTTCCTCCATCACTTGAGAAGCCTCANTGCCCAAAATGAGACAAACATGGGCTCTACACATACCAGCTCAGGTTGAAGAGGGAATTAGGCTTTTGCAGNTCAGTGGTTGAAATGTTGAGAGGATAAAGTAATGATATTAAAGCTAATTTAAGGAATTTTGTACCTCCCTGCTTCTCTCAGGCCTGCCATTCCCCAAAACAGAAAGAGAGAGATGTGACCTCCAGTTTTATAACTTTTGTTGAGACTTTGGNCCATCTAGCACATAGTACATACATAAGTACAGTCACATCAGGCTTGTGCCTAGAGCTGCTAAACCCCCTGAAAAAAAAATTGTCCAGGTGACAAGGAACTGGGAATTTAAGCTCCAAGACCAAATAGTGAATAACACTGATTTATCTGGTCTAGTTTTGACTCACCAGCTACTGAAAGAGAGGAAGGCTACTGGCTGCACAGCCAGCTCTNTCATGAGATCTTTTTGTTGGATATTTTCTTGAAAGNCAGCTGGATTTCACTGAGGTTGCAAAAAATTGTCAGACCACACAACATCTGTGTGGCCTTGGTCCAGATTTAGCAGGGAGGAAATTGCCAAGAGCCTCTACTCAGCCACTGGCCTCACAGCAAGTTTAAAACCTGCTCTGTTTTCAGAACTGATGGAAGTGATGCTGTGCCCTGAAAGACAGGCAGGGAATTCTCAGACTGAAGCAACACAAGAGATTTGTGCAGCTGACTTAAAGCTGGGCTAGGATTTAGCACATGCTGCTAATTTACAGCTGCTCCACAGTCATAATCAGGAAGTGTTAGGATGCATTTATAAAATTAGACTTTGGAATACATTGCAAAACCTCAGAAGGAAACACTCAAAACACCAATTATTCAAATCACTGTGTTCATTTCCAAGAGAACACTTTATTTGACATGCCAGCTCAAGGCTTCTGAGTGCTTGACAATGCTGATCCTTGAGAAATTACACACATTAGAGGTTTGAGTAACATACAGCAGATTAGCTGGAAATTGAAGGCATTGTTTGAAAGTGAATTTCAGACTACAAAAGGCTAAGCAGCATTGGCAGGCATCCTTGAATTTGACAATTGGTGAACAAAGGGTAGGAACAATACACTTTTTTTTTATTTTTTTTTCTGGGGGAAATTCTTTAAGGGAGTTCTCTAAGAAGGTGTTAGAGAAAGCACAACAGTGACAAAGTAGTTACTACATCTTGTTATCAGTGTGGAAGCCAGGAGAGGATTGACTGGAGTCTGTTCTCAGTGCTGTTCACTGTGGTTGATGGATATTCCCCTGTCAGAGCACAGCACAGTGTGCCCAGCACTGCACACACAGCCTGTGTGCTCTGGGAGGGAGCAGGGACAGGTTTGCTCTCTGCCTCCTCAGCAGCACTCAGCATCCTGCAAGGTCTGACACAGGGTTTTACCTGAAGGGCCATGCTTACAGCAGGGTGATGCTCTTTGCATATCTGAGCACTGGTGCTGAAATTTGACTCTAAAATATTTTCATTTGTCTATTCAAAATTGGTTTTGAATATTGAAGGCACATGTCTGCAGCTGTCAGGTGAGCTTAAAGGGGTTTGGTGAGAGGGAAGCAAGACAGGATGATGGAAGAATGGAACAGATTTTTGTTTACTACATCCCAAAATTACTGCAAACATCTTCCTCTGCAAAACTTCTTCCTTCATTAACCCTCCCATATTAGCAACCCAAATTTAGCAAATTGTTGAGTTAAACAGGTAACTTAAACTCCACACTGCAAACTCCTTTCCTCCAGCCAGTTTCAGGAGACCTTCCCAAGTTAACCCCTGCACTGCTTGACATCATTCAATTTCTCTTGTGAGGTGTTTCCTTCACTCACACAGATGGGCAGTAAATCATCTTCCCACCTCATTCCACTAGAAAATATGGTCAGCTACTATATGAGTCCTTAAATAGATTAATTCAATACACTGCTTCTTATTAGCCATATGAAAAGGTTTCAATAAATTCAAGGGGAAGCCTTTGCTGAAGTCCAGAGGATAAAATAAATTAATATTTTGACATTATAATAAGGCATTGATAGGTGTTTGCTATTTTGAAGCATTTTAGATATGCATATACATTAGAAGAAATGGTAATCTATACACTTCAGTGACTTTTGGTATCCAAGGAAAAAAGTTACCATGATAATTCATTGCCCTAAAGTAAGTTCAGTAATAAAAATAAAAAGGAAAAATTGTTGGCTTGTACTTCTTAGTTCTACTTAAGTATTGTTGCACTTGCTAAACTTAAGAGGANAATTTTCAAAAGTTTCTTTCCAAAACCCAAGTGTTGACCACAGGGCTGAACTCCACATGTCCTTTTCTCAAACTCACACTTTCAAGGATCTCAAAATTGATCTGATACTGCCATTTTTCACTATGCAAATCATCAGCAGTGGTGTTTCTCTTTAAATATTCAGTCACTATCATTCCTGTTGGAAGTGGTGACTAATAGGCAATAGACATCAANGTGAATTAACCTGAAATTAAGGCAGCTGTCAAGTGGGGCTCCAGGAGTGTTTGTTACAGACACAGCAGAATTAAGATATTATCCATTGTTTTAAAGCAGTGTGACATCCCATTCACTCTGCTTATTGCATCACCTCATCTTGCTCCAACATGGAACGTAACAGAACCTTTAAAAAAAGAAAAATAAAGAAATTTTTTTTTAATACTAATTTCTCTGTTTTTCAGAATTTATCTTAGAGATATTTTTCACATGAGAAGACACTAANTCAGTGCACCAAGATCACTTATAAATCAGACAGCAAACTGGAGACAAGCTCCTTTTCTCTGAANAGACATCATGCCAGCAGCTTGGCCTGCAGGAATTGCATCCCCAAAGTTCTCTGCATCCTCTCACATTGCATTCTGGTCTGTTTTACAGTGACACTGGGATGGATTTTATCACCTTTTTGGGTGAAGTGTCACCTGCTTAAGTATTTCTAGAATTTAAACAGAACTGCTTCAGAGAAATTTACATTCATATGGTATATTGCAACCAAATAATAAGATTTTATGGTACTGTAATATTTTATATCATGAAACAAATAACTATATTGTCAAAAGCACAGCATGGACAGCTGGGGTTGAATTCTCAAAAGGGCTCAATTGTCCCTCTGGGTGCAGAGTTTATCTTCTTTACTCTCCCTCCTTTTNCAGACAGGTTTTAAAACCCTGGTCCATGGTACTGTGTTTTTGGAGTGTATTTGGCATATTGANTACCTAAGAGAATAATACCCAGTAATAAATACATTTGGATCAGATAAAGATGAACTTGGGGCAGTAGCAGAGTTGTGTTTAGCTATTCATTTTTAAGTAGGANATAATACAAATTCTAAGGCTGAAGCTGAAGGTGTGAAAATGGGGCAGGACATAAGATAGGACAGAAGGAGTTCAGTTATGAAACATCCATTTTTCTCCCTAGATAAAATGACTTTCCAAGTCAGTTATGTGCCTAAATCACATAATTTGTTTCATATGAATTAAGCAAAGAATCTTAGNGAAAGCAGTCATGAAAACTGCTCTGGAATTACCTTAAAAAGATACAGCCTGCCTTTTTGCATTAAAGGGCCAAAAACCTTTTGCTTATCTGATAAATTAGCTTGGTTGTTAAATCCAGCTTTGAGGGGGTTCCTTTTTCCCCTTTATATTTTATGTTACTACAAATTACACTTCAGTGGAGCTCTCTCAACTACTTTTGGTGTTGGCAAAAGGCCACCTGGAATGAGATTGGCATCCCTTCACAGGCAGGTCCAGTCTTCTGGAAATGCAAACACTTAGAATGCAGAATTAAATATGGAATGACAGTGTCTCCCATAGGATAAGTTTCAAGGAACTTTTTAACATAATTTAGAAATATTTCATATGGATGTCCAAACTAAGAGATTGAAGACTTGCATTTTCCAGTAAATAAATAGGTGATATAAACACTTTTCCAAATCTTGCTTGTCATCNTGGAATTAAAATGCCCTAAAGTCCATACCATGTTCTAAAACTCTTTTTTTAACACTTATTCCAGGGCATAATTATGAAAAATAAGTATGTGTTTTTTCTCAACAGAAAAGGAAGCACTGTGAGTCAGAAGATCTGGCTCTGGCTCCAGATACATCCTGTGATTAATTGCTCTGAATGCATTCTCTGTGTATCAAGGTTCCTTTTCTCTAAAATGGGAATAGTTACCTAACTCTGAGTAGTTCAGGCTTTGGACAGCAGTTCAAATTGTTAGTGGGTAGAAGCTGAGGGAATACCTTTGCACATTCCCTGAGCATTGTTTGGGATGCAGGGTCATAAATCTAAAATAATTCACTTTTNAATAGTGTGAAATGGTTGCTGTAAAAATAGTTGTCTTGTTCAGATTTACTCTTTAGGCACTTCAGGAGACAAAAAAGATCTGGTATTAGCTATTATTTGAAGACAAGACTTTTTATTTTTTTATTTTTTTTTTTTTTTTGTGGACATTGAATTAAGTTTCAAGTGGGAATTAGAGCTTTTTGTAACTAAGAGAGAATTTGATTTAAAGTACAGGATGTGTATAAAGGTCATCAGAGAAAAATGAGGCAACTGTAGATTATGTATTATTTATGGATATAGAGAGGAATAAATATTCATAATTCAAGGAAAACAGATAACATGGGGCTAAGATATTGAGTGTTGTCTACTAAGAAAAAGAAGAAGTCCTTTTAAATGAAGAGAGATTATTCCTTCCCTTATGTGTAAAGACAGTTAGAGAAGTGTGATTTGTTTGACTGTGACTCATCCTTTCAACATTTGACGGATATGAATCAGATGACCTTCCCCTGGGAGCATATGCTGAAAACAAACTGAAGTTTCTGATTGTTTAGAACTCTTCAAAGATAGTTCTTGCAGTCAACAGGATGATCTTCATTTAGTGCTCATTTCTGTGGCTTTTTCCTTTCCCCATCAGCCACAGTCAAAGGNAGTTATTCCCTGGTGATGACTTGTTTCAAGGCACTTCAGCAGATTTTGTGCTGGGCCAGAGGATGGGAGGCATGGCAGGGGAAGGACTCCAGCTGGGTGTGTTGGTGAGAGAAACATCTGGGGGCACCAAGGCTGAGTGAGAACACTTGAGCAAAGCAGAGAATTGCCCTGTGAAAAGGTCTGATCTTCAATTCATGGGCAAGTCATGCACTGAGAAGGTCTCCCTGGAAACCTGCTTNCATTTTTATGGAATGTCCTCCCTCCACCCAATGGACAATGACAAAGTTGATTTGTAGCCATGAGTCATGTAATTGACCTTGGGAAGAGGTCAAAGGGTCAAAGCAAGGAAGCTGCCAGTAATGAAATAAAAAAATTATTCCTTTTATCCTCATGTCTATTCCACTTTCTGAAAGTCAGCCTACCATAGCTGATAAATCTGATTAAAAATCAATCACAGAAAATTTGGTGCTGAGGTTGGGATCTCCCACAGCAGTGCAGAATGCAGGTGAGGGACTAAAGAAGAACAATTTACATTCAATAGGTAGACACTCCCAAGCACTTCCATGGGGTTGCTCACATCCATATAAATCCATATATATCTATATATATCCATATATATCTATATATATCCATATATATCTATATATATCTATCCCTTGCACTGGAGGAGCCAAATCCCAGCTCTCCTGTGAACTGCAGAAGGCTTTCCAGCTCCATCAGTGACATTTTAGATTCTCTTGGTCATAAAACACAAAGTGCTCTTCTGCCTTTGTTCTCCTGATTTAAAAATGAAGGTGTCCAGAAACTGAAGCACAGATTTTATTACCATGAATGAATCCAAAACAGTAAAGTACTGACATTTTTCTCNGAAGGTTGGGGGGAAATTTGAAAGCAGTAATCCTGAACCAAACCCAAGAGAAATATGGAGGGCTATGGAATGGGAATTTACCATGGGATGTGGCCAGGGAAAGGAAGAAATCCTGTTTGTACTCACCTCTGCCAAGGCATGCTGGGCAGGACAGGGGCTCCACACTGCACAGTCTGACCTTGGCTGCAGTTTGGCAAAATGTGCCAAATGACACCTCTTGCCTGAGTGTCTGAAAGGAGAAAAGTACAATGCAGGGAGAAGAATTAAGTCAGGTCTGAAGGATATAGTATCTCTCTGGAAATATTTTAAATTGAATGGAACAAAATGCCCATAAAAATGCTCAGGGAAGTGAATTTCTTCAAGCAGGAAAGTACACAAATGAAAGAGTTCTTCACTAAGTTTGATGAAAAAAAAAAGAGATACATAAGATTCAACAACAAAGGGCAAAGATGCTGGTTAATGAATTATTCTAACAAAATTACCAGGGATTTTCCTCAGCCTCTCAGAAGTGAGAAAACACATCATTAGTTATTCACCTTAGACAATTCATGCTACTACCAATCCCAGAGCATCACTTTGTCAGCCCCATCTCCCTTCCTCTCTGGCAGATNACAGCCTCAGCATGCTGCTGGAAGGTGATGAGATCTTGCAGGGGGCCCAGAAACAGAGTACCATGAAAGATGGGGAAACATAAATAATTTACAGCCAAAATAATGCCAAAGAGATTTCTTAAATTAAGATTCAGGAAATTCAAAAAGCAACAATTTAAAACATAAAGATAAAATATTAAATGCCTGTTTTCCTCTGCCTTTCAGATCCTTTTGTCCTTTCTACATTGCCTTTTGCTCCCTCCCACTGTAGCTTGTTACAAGGGTGAGGGAGTCAAGTTTATTTCTGCTTTATGAATAAGAAACTGATTAATCTCTCATTATAGGGGTTGTAAAAGTTGGTGTCTCTACTGCCAGGCAGTGCTGGACAGGAACAACTTTAATTCTTAAGTACAAATGAGGCTCAGCTCACAGGTGGTCTCTGCTGATGTTAGGTTGAAATGCTAAATTAGTTTCCATTATTTCAAGACACCAATCACCACTATTTACATGTGAAGAGCTAAATCTAGCTCTCTTCCATGGGCTTTAGCTTAAATGCACACTGCTCTAGTGGAAGGTATCTCTGCCCAAGGCAGGAGGTTGGAAATGGATGATGTTAACCAACCCTTCCTATGAGTCTAGGATTCTTACTTTACCTTGAATTATAGGAGCACAAATAATTAAATATGAGCATGGCTGGTGAAAAGTCCAATGTAGAAGAGGGCAAACCCACATTGCTCCTATTCAATCCCCTTGGAAATTCCTGCTACCATTCCCTTTGCTAAATGAGGTAAAATAGATCCTAAAGGGTCTTTCTCAAGCTGGAGAGAAGAAGGTTGTGCTCAAAAGCATTTTGGCAGGTAGCACAGTTAAGAGAGCTCAAAGTGCAGTTCAGAAGAGGGAATGCAATGCCATGAGAGGCTAGACAGCTCAAAGTGCAGTTCAGAAGATGGAGTGCAATGTCAGCCCCTGCCATGAGAGGCTAGACACACTATTGAAAATGGAAATGGCACTGGGTCCAGATTATACTGGATTTGTTTAGAGGGAGGTTAGAGCAAGAGATGTGAAGTGGATTAAAAAACAATGTTTAATAAAGCAAAGCCATAACCTTTGGTGGCATGCAATCACAAGCAGCTGCCAGAGGTCAGGAATTTAGTTTACACAACTCAAACCACATCTACACTGCCCAACAAAGGTGAACTCCTAACTGGAGTCACTTGAGTAAATATCCTGGCACAGACAGGGCAGTCTAAAATTTCCCTGTGAATCACTGAGCAGAAGTGAAGCTTCTCATGATGTGAGCTTTTGACTCAGGCTGGTAAATCACACAAAAATTACATCACTCCTCACTGTCCATATGTTGCCTACCTGAGGTTAAAGCCATAACTTCTCTCAAAGTGAGGACAGAGCTCTGTGGGGAGCACAAACAGGGACCTTGTGCAGGGATCTAGATAAGTNTGGCCTCACTTTTAAAACCTGTAGATTAAACCATAAATTCTTAGCCAGATGTGAGTGCCCACCCAAATATANCAAATAAGTTTTGTATAAGCCCAGCTTTGGAAAAAACATAGGCTTTACTTTGGGTTTTGCTGTCAGTTCAGTGTGCAATTAATAAGTAGATTAATGAGATGATCAAATNATTTACAGCTTGATGGTTCCTTAGAGGTTAAGCACTAAATGTTAGTGCTCTGCTTTCTCTGAGAGGGAAGAGGGGCAGGCACTGATCTGTGCTCAGTGACAGGAGCCAAGGAAAGACAAATATTCCTCACCCAGAGGGTGGCTGGGCTCTGGGAAGTGGTCCCAGAGCTCAGGGAGAGTTTGGACAATGCTCTTGGGCTCATGATGGGGTTTTTGGGGAGTCCTGTGAAGGGTCAGGACTGGGTGATCCTGGCAGGTCCCTTCCAACTCAGCACATTCTGAAATCCTGTGGTGCCATCTGTAGCTGCATAGCACAGGATGAAGCTGCCAAACCTTCTTTTAGGAGTTTGTATCTACAAAAAAAAATGGTACAAAGTGATGTTGGAAAGCTTGGCTGGGAAGCACTGATGTTCATAGGCTGACCTGTGTAAAACTAAAACTGGCATTGCAACAATGCATGTTAGCAAATAGCAGGGCCATATAAACAAATATGCACACTGAGAAGCAATGCCAGTTTCAAATATTCAGAAATCTCTAAAGAGATGACAAAAAGTCACTTAAAAATCCAAGAGTTTCATCAAGAAATAAATGCCCATTTCTAATTCACTTCTAATTCACTGCACAATTCAGCAGTGTTTTTCAGCTTTTAGTGAAATCCTGCCAGAACTTCTAAAGAAAATTATAGCTGATATTTGTATGAAATTTTTTGTTTCTGGCACCTCATTGCAAAGTTTAGACAGCAGTATTCTGAGTTTTGCCATAAAACTGACTCTTGTCAAACCAACGTATTTAACACAAACCAATATGATAATACAGTGGAATGGTGCTTTTTTCAGCCTGAGACTAGAAAGTAAAATTTAAAAAAACCCCTCAGAAATATTATAGAAAAATCAAATTAGAGGTTAATCATCCCTCCTGACAAAGGAAGACTCATTCTAACTTTGATGTCCAGTTTATATCATAACATCTCTCATTTCTTNCTGTACAAGAGCCCTGAAACTGAAGTTTATTCAGACTGAGCTTTCATCCAAACCCTTTTATTTATCTCAAATATTGCAACCTCCCACCTTGACAGATGCAGCCTTGCTCCCCAGATCCCCACCCAGAGAATTTTCTGACCCCTCTGTCCCTGCTGCTTCACCTCTGTGCTGTTGGTGCCAGACCCTCCTCTTGCCTCCAGTGCATCAAACCCAACCACTCCCTCCAGCTGCCCTCATTCCTTGAGGAATATCTGCTGCCTCCCACCAGCAGGAGCATNCTTTATCCTCATGTCTATTAAACCACAGTCTGGGCTACTGATGTGTGCAGCTCTGTGTCTCCCTGAAACAGAGCCAAACTCTGCACAGCTGCTGTTTCTGTTCAGCAAATCCTTATTTTCAAAAATGCATAAATATAGTACTTTAAAAGTCATAATAGTGGCTACAAATCCATAATGAGATTTTGATATTAAATTGTTATCTAAATGCATATTGAGTGCTTATCCTCTAAAGCTTGAAGTCTGTTTCATCCAATACTTTTTCCTCAAAGGACTTTTCATAAACATTAATAGGAAAAAAAAAATCCCAAAAAATCTTGTACATTGATAAAGAAACANATATTTTTGTGGTGAGACCAAAGCCAGTGAGCACCAAAGCACTGAATGTTTTAATTGCAGCAAAACCCTTTGTTCTTAAATGTTCTTAAATGTTCTTATCTTTCCAGGAGATGAAAATAACTTTATATTGCTTTAACACCTTACCCTTTGTTGATACTCTGAAGCTCATAAAATTGACTCCACTACTTTTAGTGTGCATTAAAAAAAAAAAGCAAAAAAAAAGCAAAAAAAAAGCAAAAAAAAAAGCAAAAAAAAGCAAACCATACAACAAAAACACAAAGAGCAGAAGCTGAAGTTACAAAGTTCTTAAGACTGAGTACTCAGGCTCATCTTTAACTTCTTAACTTACATTTATGTTTTAAACATTCACATATTTCTGAGANTGGACTCTGTGGTTACAGAGTTAGTTAAGATTCAGGGTCTAAGGCTGAAAATTATTTCCTCTGGAAACAGATTTACCTCAGAGTGTAATTTCTCCCAGGATGGAACCTCTTGTTGAGCTCCTTTCTTGTGCTGTGCCAAATTGGAACTTGAGCAATGCTGTGAGGATGATATTGTGATGGAGCTTTACTTAATCCAGTCAGGGTAAATTAAATCTGAAAGGAGAGAGGTGTGGGATGCTGTGCCACTTGGTTTGCTCAAGGTGCTGAGCAGAAAAATGAAGCACCTGTTAAAAATGATCTTTGAATGGATGTGCACAGCATTCNTGGACTGGCCACTGTATTCTCCCCAGGCTCAGGTAAAGCAGGAATGGTTTAGGAATGGCATTCCCCAATTTAGTACTCCCAGCACAAAGATCAGTAAAAATGTCTCCTCCCCACTGCTCCCCAATAGGAGGCACAGAAGGATCAGGAGACAAGAACAATTTACTGGAAACAGCAATGAGATAAGAAAAAGAACAGTAGCAGCAGCAATATTAATANCTAAAGTATACAAAAGAGAGGGTGACTCACATGAAAAAAGGTCACTGAGAGCTCCAGGTGACAATGAANAAATTGTCACTGAAGCCCTGTCAGCACCAAGAGAGTCCCTTGTCCCCAGCAATGGTGTGGGGTGTCACCAAAAAACATTGGGGTCCAGACACACCCCACTATCCCCTGCAAAAGATTAGCACTGTCCTTGGTGGGAAGCAGGACATTCAGCCTGCTGTGCCTGGAGAAAGGTGAGGAAACCACAGCACCTGTCTGTGC
>OAMK01000046.1:443375-494979 GCA_900205225.1 Saxicola maurus maurus
TGTCACTGTGCATGGAGCAGGACTGTCACTGTGCATGGAGCAGGATTGTCACTGTGCCTGTCTGTCTGTGCATGGAGCAGGATTGTCACTGTGCATAGAGCAGGATTGTCACTGTGCCTGTCTGTCTGCATTAAACTCCTCTCCTGCTCACTAGTGCCCGTGGCAGAGAGCATTCTGGAAACTCTTATGGATGTAGGACTGGGGTGCTGGAGCCCAGGGTGACAGAAGGATGGAGTGTGTGGGCTTGTGGGANTGCTGAATGCCTGGGAGGGAGAGGATGCTGAGTCCACCAGTGCAGAGTGAGGAACCCCTGCAGACAGCTGAGAGTGTGCCAGAGCCTCCTGCCATCAGACAAAACACACTTCTGCCCTGGGTGCCTCCTGGCAGAAAGCCAGGGGAAGACCACACTCCTGGAAAACAAGAGCCACTCCTATTTTGAGGAAGGCAGCCAATATTTAGCTGCATTCCCCTAAAACCAAGAAAAAATCCCATGCTAGGAGGTGAGATAGTTTCTCACAGAGACATCATATAGATCCTTTCCANAGGGCTCCAGATGGACTGGAACATTGGAGGAAGATCAGAGGGATGGAATTCAGCAGGTCCAAATGCTGGATTCTGCACCTGGGATGGAGAAACACGGGGCACAGGTGTGAATTGTGAGAGGAGACAGGGGCTGGGGTGCCTGTCAGCAGAAAGAAGAAGAAACAGAGCTTGTGAAAGGGTTGGAAAGGTGCTGTGAGGAGCCACTGAGGGTTTTGGGCTTGTCTAGTTTGGAGAAAAGGAGGCTGAGGGGTGAGATGATGGCAATCTCTTCTCCCTGGGATCCATGGTGAGTAGAAATGGTTCACACTGTGCTGGGTAAGTTCAGACTGGGTATGAGGAGGCATTTCTTCATGGAGAACTGCTTCCTGAAGAGGTGGGAGATGGCCCAGGCCTGCCACAGTTTAGAGGCATTTGAACAATGTGCTTTAAAATTTGGTCAGGCAAAAAGAACTGTGGGAGTTGCACAAGAGGAGCATTTTTGGTCCCTTCCAAATGAAATACTGCAATCNATTCTATCCAACTTATAAATCATAGAATAACAGGTGCAAAGCATTACATATCTACAACTCTTGTGTCTACAACTGCCAGGAACTGCAAGGATTTCTTGGAGTGAATACTCTGTGTAACAACACAGCTTTCAGCAATTTATCAGAAATACAATATTTATCAGAAATGGAAATTTGGGTTCCTCATGTCTCTTATGTTCCTCTCTTTCCCTGGGTGCAGATATAAGTGCACANATGCAGATACTCACCCTCTGCATCTCTCTGGAGTTCTGCTCCCACTCCCATCCAGTCTCCAGCATTGCACCTGTAANTGGCATTTCAGCCAAACCATGGTTTTTATCTGTTTGCAGAGAGATTGTGCTGGCATTGCTGAAGGTGTTTGACCACAGCTCTTACTCCTGTCATGTTCTCTTTCCCTTCAATAGCCTCACTTCTAACTGCACAGAAACCTTTTCTTCCATGCACACAGAATTGCAGAGACACTCTGCTTCCCTAGACTGTTAGTGAAGCCATATTCTCTCATTTCCCATGTGATGGGATTAAGATTTGTCAGAGGATAAAGTATTTTGCAGTTTAGCCAGTGCCACTGAGCACAGGCCCATGATCACAGACCACTGGGACAGTCTGTTGTGACACNTCTGACAGCAAACTCCCAATTTGAAACAGATGTTTGTCAGCATAATTTGCCCTAGACAGTCACCTAATTATTGAGCTGTACAAGGAATCTTCTCTTGTACTGCTGCTTTCCTGTTATGTTACCTAAANTATTCAATTATTGGTTTACCAGATCAGGTTTCTCTCACTTTCATTATTTACAAAGGCTCAGCCTACAGGGGGAAAAAAACCCTGCATAAAATTTGAGGAATTCAAGGCCTGAACCTGAAAGAGTTCAGCACCTAATCTCAGGCTGTCTGATCTTACAGTCCCACCAGACTCATCCACAAAGTTCTCCAGGAGGCAGCCTGGAAACACCTTGTCCTTGCCACTCCAATTCCAGACCAGCTGAGCTCAGGGAAAGGAGGAGAGCAAGTGGGAAGCAGATGGACAGGTTACAGGTCACCTGAAAGTATTTAATGAGCTGAGCATCTCATAACAACAAGGATCTGATGCTGAGAAATGCCCCTGCCCTCAGGCTCCCACATGGTGATGCTAAATCTGATCAATTCTTTTCCAATACAAATTAACAAAAAGCAATCCTTCAACACTCTAAGCAGCATTTAGACATCAACAACTGCTCTTAGCAGAGTGGTTTTATTTCTTTATTTTTACAGATTGCCATCACCTAGTCATGATATTATGCCCTCTAACAATATCAAGCTGTGACCTGTGGGAGGATCAGACTTCTACCCTTAGACTAAATTGTACCAAAAAACAATGATTAATGTCTACACAAATAATTATGGCCAGATATTCAGGTGTACATAGTGACCTGATACATGCAACATTAGAAATCTGAGCTTGACTAAGTTTAAATAACAGAATGTGTTAGACATCACTCAAAGGAGTGATGATCACTGCAAAATAACAACAATAAAAAAAATAATCTTTATTCATGCCTGTTCATTCCAGAATAACATCATCTTGCACAAAGAAACCAAGAAAGGAAATGGCTTAACAAAAGACACCACTTGTGATTAGGAATGCTAAACAGGGCACTTTGCATTGGTTAAAGTTCAGCAGGAGTGGATTCAGTAATTGAAAGTCACAAAGGGTTTATTTCAATAATTGTTACACATTTGTTTTTCTCCTTTTCACAGGCTGTTAATTACTTGTGCATGATTTCAACTGGCACATGCCAGTTAGTGTTTTGAATTTCTGCTGGTCATTCTGCTGGTGAGCAAACACCTTCAAATGCTACAATTGTTCTTCCTTTGGCCATTTAGTGCCAGCAGATAAATTGAATGTCCAAATGACAGAGCCAGGACATCTTCAACAGTCTCTATTTGGCTGATGAATTGAAGTTAACACTAAACATGTAATATACTGGGTTAGTACTTCAGCAAATTACTAAATTATTAATTGGGATACTGGAAATTAAGGCTCATCTGCATTATGCTCCCACACATATTGTTTGAGACAAAGATTTGGGTTTTGCACATCTCTATGATGCATGACAAGTTTGAGGGCAAGCAGGCCTGGTTTAGATGTCTTACACAGGTTAGAAAGATTGAATTTATCTCTCATGGCCAAACTCAAAGCTAAATATACCTTTTCCAGCATTAGAAAGGCATCCTGAAAAGAAAATAACAGATTTCTCTCAGCTCAGATGTTTCTTATTCTTGCCTTCTAATTGTCAATTTAAAAATGCAGTAATTTTTACATTTATTCTGAAAAGAATTACATGGATGTTTAGAATATAAGGGGGGAAAAAAAGGAAAAATAGGCACAGGCAAAATTGAGTTCTGATGAAGACCAAATTGCAAAGATGGCCAGTACAATTGTTCAGGTACCTGTCTACTACAGTTGGCACTATTTACAGATAATAGANAGTTTAAAATCCAAATTTATACGTTTTCTGGAACACACATTAAATTTGAGTACCAGTACAGTGAATACTGTGATAAAAGACACAATAAAAGCTTTGCCTAGAGAGCCTTATCCTCCCACCAGGATATCATGACATCTTCTGAAACACAGGAATTCTGGATGCATTTCACTTTCTTTCTATCAAGTATCTGTTTTCCCTTGATTCATCCCATATTCCTACCTTGGCCTTCTAAAAGATAACACAAAACCCAAATATATTGGGCACTATTAAACTTCTGGTCTTCTACAGACTTTTGCTAGCTTAGCCCAGCAATGTTTCCCCTCCAGAAATAACATATAGACAATTTCACTTACATNAATAAGGTCTCCACTTGTTTCATGTCAGTAAGAAGTTTATGGAATAGGATATACTTTGGGGTGTGGAATANATCAGCCTCAATGCTCTCCTCCTCTTCCTCCAAGTAAAAAAGGCAAACACAAATGCAGAGAGCCACTAGGGAATGTATGGCAAAAGCAGGTGATGTGATTTGTCCCAAAGCCACAGAAAGAGAAAACCCATCAAGTGACACCACAGCTGCTGTTGACCAAAGAGACTGAACCACCATTAAAAACTCTGAAACTTGAAAACTGGCTTTTTAGCAAGCTCCAAAGTAGGAATATTCACAATCACAAATTNTAGCAGTCTGTGGTGTGCTTATTCCAACAAAGGGAATTACTCAGGACAGAGTGCATGTGCTGCATCCTTCTGACAAGAGCAAAGGGTCAAATCAATGGCATCAGCCATAAATCCCTTCTTATTCTTGAATTGAGTCTGGAGCCCACACCCAAGTTAAAAATAACTAGGGCTGACCCATTACACTGGTAAAAGTTAGAGTTTATCTGTAGGAATATTTATGACACCACAGATAATGGGAGGTGTTAGTCTTANTGACACATTATCAAGGATTTATTGATGATTATCAAATATTCTGATTTAAAAAGACAAAGAATGCTATTGACTGCACAGAAACATGATACTTGAGCAGCTTTGGAGGCTTACAGGTGTAACCAAGGTCCCAGAGCAGCAGCCAAGACAAGAAATCAGCCCCTTCTTCTTTTCTAAGGGGAAATAAAAAAGTATTGTCTAATTAGATGGTAAAATTCCAGACAAACTGTGCTTATACAGAGGATGAAGATTAGGAAACTGGAGCATCCTCTGAAACACCTCCCAGTAGGAGACAAGAGGACAAGACAGAAGTTAAGCAGTCNTCATTGAAAAGATTCAGCTGCATCAAAACTTAATAACAATTTAGCTGTTTTTTTAAAGTGTTTTTTCACTGTAATGAAATTACAGCATCCAAATAAGGAGATTGCATCACTTATGGAAAATTAATTTTGACATTTAAGAAGATTTTGAAAGAAACATTTATTTTCATCATAAAAACGACAGATATAAGGGACCTGCTTTGTGATGGCTTTGTTAATGACAATGAAAAATACTTTCTTTATATTAATAATACTTAATAAAACTACTAATATTTTATTTCTTTAAAAGAGAACCAGGTGAACCAGCCCAAGAGGGGACCATGCACATGCTGCACTCCTGAAATCTTTTCAGTGTTTGCTTTAATCCTGCTCACTGCAGTTATTCCACACAATCAGAATAACTGCCCCAGCTGAGACTGGAAACTGTTTTTTCTAGTTAGAATAATGAGACAAAAAGGCCACAGAAGTTTCTGTGGAATAGATGAGCCATTGACTCACAAATAAATATTATCAAGCAGGTAATTTTCAAGAAGATAACCCTGCACACCAATGTAAAGGTGTGANCTATTTCCTAAAGCTGAAAGTATTAATGCTTGCCTGCCCAAGATGAAACGTTTTCTTCCCTCTAAAAGTAGTCAAAATATTGTAAATATTGTTTCATATGTTTTTTAGTGATGTATCTTATCAGCAAATGCATGTCAGTGCCCTATTAATCACAGGGAATATTTCATCCAGTGTGAGCAGCTCTATTGACTGAAATGCTATTAGTACAGCTGCAGATTTCAAAAAGGTTCCTGTCCTTAAGCACATGATTATGGTAAATGTTATGGGAAATGCACAGTGCATTTTCTTTTACACATGTACACTAGGGGCTGATCAAAAAACCCTCATAAATTAATTTCNGAAAAACTATTTAAATACAAAGGATCTGAAATTTTTGTATTGTCTTCTGCCGTTGCCTTAATTTTGCATCTTTTAAATCTATGAGTGTGTTTATGAATATTAAGAATATTATGAATATATTATGAAAATATTATGAAAATATTTTGATAGACTTTGGCATACTGAAAATGTACTTTTTGGCAAATGAATTTAAAATTATTTAAAAATAATTTCATAAATTAATAGTTGAAATATGAACAAATTATAATTTTACCTTCATAGAAAAAAATGTAAACAGAGGCTATTAATCTATACTCCATCCTCCTGTTATGCTTTTTTTCACCATGCCCATATATTATTTAATGGGTTTTGCAGAGATACACTTACATGAGTTCTGTATCACATTTCAGCTGATGAATGCCCAACACACAGGTATGTTATGAAAGGTCATCAGTTACAAGGGAAGCTGCATAATGGATGCCTGCTGAATGCACTGGCAGCTCTCTCCCTGACTCTGTAGCTGCTTTGGCAGCAGGACATGGGAGCAGGAGTGCTCCAGGANCATTGTTAAACTGCAGGCAGTGTCTGGGAGTCTCACTCAGCACAGGCAGGGCTGGCCCCAGTGGGAGCCAGTGAAAATGAACCCCAAAGTACTCCAGTGCTACATCCTGAAGACACCACTAGAAAAATGCCCAAAGATTTCCATCATTATCTCAGAAATTTCCCTGCTCCTAATTTTTTTCAGGCTTTCTCAGTATACAAAGGACCAAGACCCATTCTGCACATGGGTGAGGATGAGGAAGGAGTGACCCTGGCTGCTGGCTGGCTCCACACAGTATTTAAAAACTGAAATTCCATTCTGGAAAAAAAAAAAAAAAAAAACAAAAAAACAACTATATTCTGGAGAATTTTGGATGAAATTAAGTATTGTACAGAGCTCTCCTGATTGTTTCAGTCAGCATCCCCAGAGCCTTGAGAGCCCAGAGGGGGTCAGGTGAGGCTGAGCCCGTGGGAGCAGGCGAGGTCGAGAGCAAACCACCCATGCTCATCTTACCTGTGAAACCCAGCAGCCCAGCAGGGTGAGTGCAAGCTGCTCCTTTTCCAATCCCATTAGGACTGTGAGAGGCTGCTGCACTATCCAGACATCTATTTCATTATGAATATCTGTCTAGACTCAGCAGAGATCAGAGTACAGCATCGCCCCTGGTCCCAGCCAGGGCCACCAGCAAGGGCTGAGCTGGGCTGAGCTAACCCTGCACAGAAAACCAGGACAGCACAGCCCTTCCCATGGCTTCTGGGAAGGAGACTCCTCCCAAAAACCAAAATGAAGATTTGATGTTATGTCCCTGCATCCTCTTGTATGCAGCGAGAGCAGGAATTCAGTGTTTTCCTCCTGTAACAATTTATGTGTACATACATATATATACATATGCATATTTGAATGCCTTCAAGGAAGAAAGAAATAAAGTCNAATTAAAGAAAAGAGCAGGTTTTGTTGCCATAATATGTCAGTCTCCTATGGATTTCTAAAGGATAAAGGGGAAACAGGGGTTAATAGCTTAGCATGTGTCTGAAAGCACCAACACCTTCTCAGAGGGATGTCTGTCACCAGCAGGAGCACTGTCAGGGGCACTGTACACAGTGCAGCTGCAGCAGCAGTTGTGCACTTTATCACCTTCATTCTCCCCAGAAGTTCAGTCCAACAGTTTGTGTTCGTTCTTTGTTTTACCACACAGGCTTCTTAAAAAACTGTGTATTGAAAAAAAAAAATTCTGTGATGGTTTGGCAGCTTTTTTTTAATCTCTTGCTTCGTTACCTTGTGGATAAAATTGAACTCAAGTAATGATAAATTCACTTTTTTCGCCTACAGATTTTAGAAGAGAATTGTCATTGTTCCAAGTCTACTCTTAAGATTATATTTAAACACTTCCAGAAATGCCTAGCCATGGATAGCCACTAATTTATTGCACACATTAAAGAACACTAATTAATTCTCCCTTTGTAAACTTCTACTGGTTTAAGTAACTTTAAAAAAATTATTTATTTGGTGTTATATTTTGGTGCTTACTTATTAATGAGTGACACACATAATTCAAGTAAAGGCCTTCTAAAAATATTTTGTGGGTAACTGAGATTGTCTAGTGTGCAAAAACAAACACTTTTTCTGAAGGCAATGATGATACTGAGAGCAAAAATACTAATTGTGCAGTGTCTAATGATCTAATTCTCTTCCTAAAAATGATCAGAGTCTAGAAAGTATGTTCCCTTTTCTGCTTCAGGTTCCCCTTAGGAATGAAAAAATCCAGGTTTTTGTGGGCTAATCTTTTTATAACACAATTTAGTAAAACTTAAATAAAAATTTAAGCCCCCAAAGAGAAAATTAAATTAGGAGACTTGAACTCTCAATTTTACTCTTTAAGTCCTGGATTCTGGGGTATCTTTTGGCATGGATGCATTACACAGATATTATTCTTGTTGAGTATACAATTCAAAGGAACAAGTGTTTTATCTTCACAAAAAAAACCCAAAACTTGAATCATTGAGAAAAAAATATTGCAATAAAACCCCTTTCATTTCAAATTTTTCCTTTTCCTTCCCCCCATATTTTTTTGCCATCTCTATTACTAAAATTCTAAAATTCTTCACAATCCTTAGTGTCTGCATTACAGATGAAAAATCCACTTGCTCTGCCACAACAGAGCATCTTCCTCCTTCTGACTGCTGGCAGGGCTCACAAACAGAACTTGAACCTCCCAGAATCTGCTCAGTAAATTGATATTTCTTAAATTCTCCAGTCAGTTTTGAGCATCTGACTGGCCAGATTGCCTAATGCAATATTTCAAGAAATGAACCCAAATTTCTATATGAATGGCTGTTTTGGCATCTATATATTATTGCCAAAAATTTTTGTGGTGTTTTTTTTCTTATTTGTTTATTTTACTTGTTTGGCTGGTTTTATTTGGATTGATTACCAGCTCCTTCAGCTGAGCAATGTGCTGACCACATGGATTAATAGCACCCACCAGTTTCCACTAATTGTAATGTTTTCTTCCATTCTTTCACTCTTTAAATGTGCACATTTAAAGGAGATGCTGAATGAAGTTATGGAAACTGTGCAGCTTTGTTCCATCCACTTCTAGATTCCTATCAGCCTTCTGATTTCATCTTTCATTAGAGCAGCTGGACTGGAACCAGCACAGCTGTTAACTGGAGTTTCTGCTTAAATCTTTACAGCTCTGAATAGTTTGAACAATTCTGAGTGGCTTTATTATTTTCACTCCATGGAACACAGAAGTTTGGTTGTTGGTCTGCAAATCCCCAGATTGTCTGATGTAATGGGATCCTCAGGTTGATGACAGCAATTGCAATGCACTTCCCAAGTTGTTTCTAGAAATCTTCATTCCTGGCACTGGCTGTGTGCTGGGTAAAGCTCTCTGACAGGTACTTGAAACACCATGTGTGAGGTTCAGCAAGTGTAGGGCTCTGCCTTTAAACCACATCCCTCAGTGGATGATTAAACAAATACCTTTCAGATACTTGAGCACATATTAACAGCACTTGCTAAATTTTATNCTAAGAGAATGTTTGACTGTCAAATCAAAGTCACATTTCCAAGGGTGCCTGTGCAATATGGATGTGCCCCTGAGTGTGCATTCCTGTGGTACAGATACAGCCTTTCCCCACAGCCTCAGCATTGCACCTGGAGGATGAAGGGGAGTGGAAATGGGCTCAGGGAGGTTATAAGAAAAATTCCTCCTGAACCACCCCCCAGCCAGGTGCCACTTCAGGATAGCTCTGAGGCCCTGGGTCTGAGAGTCAGCCAGATGATGATTTAGGAGAAAATTGTCTGCCCAGTGAGCCTCCCCATTGATCAATCTGTGTGACAGATNCCCACCCCTAACACCACAAGGAAAAGCAGGGTAACTGTGGTGGGTGATTCTGAGGGGAGCAGGGGCCCCACATGTGGACAGGACCCATCCCACAGGGAGCTGGGTGGGACATCACTGACAGACTCCCTGGGCTGGTCCAGCCCTCTGACTGTTTCCCANTGCTGATCCTGCAGTGCTGAGATGGAAAAGAGGAGTGCCAGGGCAATTGAAAGGGACTGTAGGGCCAAGTGGTTGATAGGACAGGGGTCTTTTCCTCAGTCCTCTTGGTGGCTGAGATAAACAGTGAAAGGAATAGAAGGACTCACATCATTAACAAGTGGCTCAAGGGTCTGTGTCATTGTCAAAATTTTGGATTCTTTGATGGTGGGGCAACTTTTACAGCACCTGGGCTGCTGGGACCAGATGGGCTCCATCTCTCTGTTAAGGGCAGAAGGATTTTAGCTTATGAACTGGCAGAACTCATTGAGAGGGCTTTGAACTAGGTTTGAAGGGGAAGGGGATGCAGCTGGGCTGTCTGGAAGCAGCCCCAAGGGTGGCAAGGCTGAGTTAGTGGTGATGTCAGTGGCCCAGCTGAGGTACAGCAGTGCACACAGCTTGGGGAACAAGCAAGAGGAGCTGGAGGCCGTGGTGATGCCATCACAGAAACGTGGTGGGANGACTCACACAGCTGGAGCACTGCACTGGATGCTACAAACTCCCCAGAAGGGGCAGGAAAGGGAGAAGAGGGGGAGAGGTGGCTCTTTATACTGGGGAGGCTTTTNATGCCATGGATGTTGAAACTAATGATGGAGTTGAATGCTGTGGGTAAGAATTAANGGCAGGGCCAGCAAGGCTGATATCCAGTCTGTTATCATCCACCCAAATGGGGAGAAGGGGTGGACAACTTCTATAAGCAGCTGGGAAATGTTTCAGGATAACCAGCCCTGGTTCTTGTAGGTGATTTTAACTTACCAGACATCTGCTGGGAGCTCAATACAGCTGTAAAAAGGCAGTCCAGGAAATTTTTAGAGTGTGTGGAGGATAAATTTATCTCACAGCTGGTGAGTGAGCCCATCAGGGGAAGGACTGTGTTGTTTGCAAATAGAGATGGGCTGGTGGGAGTTGAGGTGATTGGAGGTCACTTGGGGCACAGTGATCATGAAATTATAGAGTTCTCAATATCTGGTGAAATCAGGAGGAATATCAATAAGATTTCACAATGGATTTCCAGAGGGCAGGCTTTGGCCTATTTAGGAGAATTATTCAGAGAGTTCCTTGGGAAGCAGCCCTTTAAAACAAAAGCTGCTCAGGAAAGGTGGGAGTGCTTCAAAACAGAGATCTTGAGGGCACAGGANCAGACTGTCCCTGTGTGCCCAAGGTGAGTCAATGAGGCAAACATCCAGCTGGATGGGCCAGGAGGTTTTGGAGAGACTTAGGAATAAAAAGAGGAGGTATCATCTTTGGAAGGAGGGCCAGGTNTCTCAGAAGTATTTAAGGGGGTTGCTAAGACATGTAGGAAAGAAATTGGGAAGGCCAAAGCTCATTTCAAACTTAATTTGGCAANTTTTGTAAAGGATAATAACAAATGTTTTTACAAATAAATGTGTCATTCTCTACAGCTCTATGAAAGGTGGCTGTGGCCAGGTGGGGGTTGNTTTCTTTTTCCAGGCAGCACTGACAGAATGAGAGGACACAGTCTTTAGCTGCACNAAGNGAAATATAGACTGGATATTAGGAAATAGTTTTTTACAGAAAGAGTGATAAAGTACTGGAATGGTCTGCCCAGGGAGGTGGTGGGGCCACCATCTCTGGATGTGTTTAAAAACAGACTGGGTGTGGCACTCATGCCATGGTTTAGTTGAGGTGTTAGGGGATGGGCTGGAGCTGATCTTGGTCCCTTCCAACCCAGTCACTCTGTGAATTCTGTGAATTGCTTTCTGTATTGCTCCTGACACACAGAGTGCCTTGAGTGGACAGCACTTACAGAAGGAAAGACTGCTTTCCAAAAAAAAAAAAAAAAGAGATTACTTTGATACCCCTCCCATGCAGTGTATAATCTCATGTGTTATTGACTTACCATAACCCAAAGCCTACAATGAATACAGAATTATTAATTTCCTTATGGGATTTTGTATGGTGATTTCACTACAGCATCTGAATTCTTTGAAAACATTAATGAACTGATCCTCCCAACATCCTTTTGAAGTTAGAGGATATTTTTATCACTATTTTACACATGGGGAACGGAATATTTAAGATAAAAGCCAAAATGTTCAGAGTGTCAGCTAATTTTGTTTGCCAGTTTTGAAAGTCTAAGGTTCTGAGTTTTCCAAAAGCTAAGGGTTTTAAAAGCCTTTTTATATCTTCAGAGCAAAGAGCCTGATTCCACCANCTGCTGCCATGAATGCAAAATGTTGCACATGCTCAACATTATTTGTTATCAAGCTTCAGTTGTCTCAAAACAAGCACTCAAAACAGAGGAATTTGAAGTTTGCTGTGAATGGTGAGCCCATTTCCTTAAAGGAACCATCACTGGNCAAAAATCAAAACAGCATTATTTCCCTTCCTTTGAATCCTTCCCAAGATTACTTCCATACATATCTCTTGAGTTTCCATAGCACCTTTAAATTCCTATGAATTGGGTGAAGGCAATTTTAGAGCTTTCCAGTNGAACCTCCAGTGCTAAAAATTTCTTAATCTTTAACTTTTCAATGAGTCTCAAATGAAATATCCTAAAGCANTCACAAAATCAATCCCCCTGTATCTTTCAGAATATTCAACATGTATTTTCTATNTGAACAAGCAGAAGAGCATCACAGAATGTTAGGAAATGCATGATTTAAAGGTCAACTGGAGGGAAGACAAACTGTGAACTGTATGAAAAAGCAAAGCCAGACTATACAATGAGATTATGATGCAAGATGAAAATCACTATTTCCAGGTTTTATAGCTATATTGGAATATATGTGGATTCTGGTTTTTGTTTGTTTTAATTGTTTATAATTGTTTTTGCCACTCTCCAGAATGGGAATTCCTATTACACATGAAGNCATCACCCTGCTGAGATCAGCAAATAGCACTTGGTGCCCATTATGGACCCCAGACCTCTTCATGTCAACTAGGGTAGATTCTCCTCTAAGACTTCAAATCTCAGAAAGATGCCACAAGCAGGCCAAAAGGTCAGAAACTTTAGACATTCTTCATAATTTTATTAGAATGTATTTTTCATCCATAAATCCACACAGTATCTGGAGAGTAAACATAAAATTCATTTGGGAGGAGATATCCAGAATGCCAAACTCAAGGTGCTCTAGGAGCAAGACTCACCTGCCAGGTGAGTGTGTTGCCAAACCAACCTCCCTTCTGGAAGAGTCCTTTCCACCTTTTTCTCTGTTGACTACACAGGGTGTCAGGAAGACTCTCAGTGCTAAGCACTTAAGATATTAAGGAAAAACCCAGAACAAACATACTGGAGTTAAAAGCCCAGCAAACCCTGTCTCCTCTCTCTACTAACACCCCTTACCAGATATTAAAGGAAATACCAGAACCAAAGATAAGAATAACCCTGAGCATTCCCTCCTGCCTCCCTATTTGCTCACTGCTCTGAGCACCTGCANAACCACTTTCTCTGTATTCATAGCTCCCCATAACCATCTCTTCCACAGATTTGAGTAATCAGTTTTGAACTCAGCTCTTTTGACACCCATCACACTTTAAATTCCAGATTCANCATCAAATATGCTATTCAGGGAAGAAATGTCATGTGCTTTGAACCTGCCATTCAGCTCTTACCAGTAAGAAACAGTGAATAGTTGTTACCTAGTCCCTTTTTCCATGAATTGTTATTTCATACACCTTATATAACTCCTCACTTCCAGGGTGAAGTGCTCCTAAACTACATTACTTTTATCCAGGCTGTTCACTACTTTAATTGTTCTCCTCATCCATTTTTATACCCTTTGTAATTCAACTACATTCATTTGAAATGTGTAGGATAACACCAAGACTCAGGCAAGGAATTTACACAATGGTTCATTCTCCATCCATTTTTTGGTGCTATTTTGACCACAGAGATGATGTTTTCATGACATTTTTTACAATAACTCCAAGGTCTCTTTCCTGAATAATAATATCTATTTGAGAACTCATTGTCACATATGGACAATTTGAGCTGTTTTCCTTCTTGTGCATCATTTTGCATTCATTGACTTTGAATTTCATTTGTTATTTTACTGCCCAGTCCTTCAGCAACTAACATGCTCCTTCACCTCTTCATAGTTANCTTTTGTTTCAGCTAACTGAATAATTCAATTTCAATGTTTTTCATCAGTTTACCTTAAGACCCCTTTTGAAATAATTTGTGAATATATTAAAGACTGAATGTAGCACACTTACCTGGACTGCACCAATATTCTTTCCTCTGTTAAAAAAACCAGAATATGCATTCCTACACTTTGGTTTTGACTTCTAAACCACAAATTAANTCTTATGTGAATCCCCCCTACCTTTTCCTGAAAGTAGAGTTATTTTCTACCATGAGCTATCTTCAGGCAGGTTTTGAAAACATAAGTGGAAACACTGTGCAGTTACATCTCAATTATAAGCTCAGAGTCTGTGAAGCAATTTAGCAGATTTGTGAGACCTGATTTCCCTCTAATGAAAGAGGGAACCATCAGACATGCCTTCTAACAGATTTCTTATTNCATTCTCTATTTCTTGTATAGAATACCAGAGCTCCTAAAAAACCAACCAAAAGAACAACACTGCCTATTTACAAGTCATTGAAGCAGTAGGTTTTATATCATAGTTATTCAGTTATTCTAAATTTGACCTTNAGTGCTTTTGGCTGGTGAGACAGCTGGATTAGTGCTCCTTACAAAAATTATCTATAAAGTATCTTCTATTTGATCTTCAGCCTGAGAATTCTTTCCTCTCCTTTGAATAACAGAATGATTAAAGTTGGAAGAAAGCTTTTTTCTTTGACTACTTTTTAAATGAACCTGCCCTAAGAGAGGTGAATTATTTAATTACTTTCACTTTTAGGAAATGATTTTAAAATTTTATTTTAAATTATTTTTGTTTTTTCTCATATAAATACAAATTCCATGTTTTTACTTCCAATGTTGAAAGACTCAGNTTTTGACTTCTAACTTTCTGCTTTATTTGTCTTTTAAAATGGAGTGCAGTGGACTAAAATTCAAACACAAAATGAAAATTGTTCTAGTTAAACTCTTTTAAAGCATGATTTATTCTCCTGTTAGATTCAACCACTTGCTTGTAGATCTTAGATGTTCAATAGTCAAGCTACACAAAACCTTTACACCTAATGCATATGGCACAAATAAATTCAAAACAGGGAAATNAGGAATAATTTTTCCAAGAGCACTACATAGTAGAAAAATTAAACAGGCCATTTACTGTTACATCTATTCACTATTAATTCAGCTCTTGGAAATTCCTGCAGGGAATATTACNTATTTTTCACATCCACTGGATGGATTTTCTAAGAATGTTTACTTTTTCTAATTGTTAAAACTAATTTCCTCATGCCTGCTTACAGAACCAAATTTTCAAAAATCCAATCAAAGTGCAAGAAAACAAATGAGAAATCCAAATGATTTTCATGGTGGACCACTTTGCTAATATAAATCTATTTTTGCATTATGNTGTCATGTTTCCAAACAGCACCTGCTGTCTTCTGTAGCCAAAGAACCCAAACTTACAAGACACACACTTGCCTTAGCAGAGGATATCCCAAACCATTTCTTCCAGTGAGCAGATGATTCATTATCTTCAGACTATGGAAACTTTTCCTACCACCATGAATGACTTATTAGAATAATCCAATCAAATTCTTGTGCTTTGTCAGTTTGACAGGACTGCAGATATAATTTTATGTTGATTGAATGCTGTTANAATAAGCAAGTGAGTAATAGTACAAACTCTACCCTACAGCCTTTGCATGTTTTCATAAGTATTTCCCAGAGGGACAAGATCTTTAACATCCTTTTCACACTTGTAATAGACACAATTTAACCCTGCATGCTGCAACAGTGAAATCAGCAAAATATGTACTTCAGATAAATGCTATCACTTCAATTAATTTGTTAAAACAACCCAGCAGGTAGAAGTCAAAGTAGATTGGCAAGAAAATGAAATAGGCTATATCATACCTACACTGCTTCCCAAATACCTTTTGCTTTCTACCTAACTGGAAATCTGTCAAAAAAAAAAAATCTTATTAGGCAATGAAGTTATGAAAAGTTTTGTGCCAGTAATGTGGTGGAATGTGCTGCAAAGCACTTTCTGCTTATGATACCTAGATGTGTTCACAGTATGTAAGAAAACACATGTAAGTACAATTAATAGTGCAGAAAATTACTCAACAGCAATCTGAAGTACAAAAATCCTGCTTCAATCTGCTGTATCTCTGGAAACATTTAATTTATGCTAGTTATAAATGGCACAGATATACCTAGCTAACAAATCTGTAAACAACTTCTGATTGAATCACTTCTCACACCAGTTTTTAATTTTCTCAAGACTTTTTTTTAGTCCCTGCATGTGTTGCAACTGAACCAACTCCATTGANGGGTATGCAAAAGACATTAAAAAAGTGAACTCATCAATTTTATGTTTTGATTGACCATTAAAAAGCTGCATGTACAAGCTTGTCTAGAAACTTCAAGATTACTATAGACATCTCTGTTTCTTACATGCCACAAGAGCAATGAGAGTTACAACTAGATTTATAAGGAAAACCCAACATGTCTCTTGTACACATGGTATCAACAAAAGAAGCTCCCTGTGCACATTTTACATTAAACACTGAAAATTTGAAAAAAANCCCATAAATCAAAAATGGTCTTTACTAATTAAGCTGTATTAGGTGCCAAAGTGATAAATTAAAATTGATACCAAGATATTGTTGTTCATCATGACAGGGAAATATTGAAGTGATCCTTCCTCTTCAGTCTACTGAAATTACATCACCTTGCTATGTGGACAGGTTCCAAATTCTAGTTTTTAGGCTTCACACCAGCCTTTTCCATGGCCAATATTTTCTGTTTTCATTACACTACAAGATCCCAGGCTCACCACAACTCTATCACTGATACTCCTTTTAGGATGCAACTAGGAGCATTCAATTTCTCTCATTCTACTATTTTTCACTAGTAAGGCCTATTTATTAAAAAATAATTTCTTCCTCTTTGGACTTCCCCAATGAAGACCACTTGTGCAACATTGCCTGCTCATTCCACAAGTGGTCCTGAAGGCTTCTGCAGCTCCCATCTCCTTCTTCAGAAACTTCTGGAAAATGCTCCTCCAGTGTGTCAGGAATAAGTTCTGCAGCACAGCTCATATTACTGAGCTGCCCTTGGCTCAGACAGCTGTCTGACACCACTGGAATTATTTACTGACCTCCTCCTCTGGCTCTCACTGGATTGGAGAGATTCATGTGCTTGCATTTGCACAGACCAAACCCACTAGAATGACACTCTGAAGGCTGGGCAGGCTGTCCAGGTGACAGTACAACTATACATAAATTGCTCTGTCTCTGAATATTAATAATTTGCTAAAAGACATTATAAACAACATGTACTTACAGCAATGTTTGCCAAAATTGATTTAGACATTTTTCATATGAGAAGGAAAATTTTTGCTAGAAATAAATTTCACATTATATTGCTGCTCTTAATATTAAAATTTATTTGAAGTAATTAAGAAAAATGTATTTACAGCTGAGTTAAATTGAGAAAATTAGAACAAGAACATTTACAACCAAGTAACAGACTAAAAACCAGAAAGACAAAAAAATGAAAAAAAAGCTCTTGGAAATATTTTTCTGTCTCTTGGAACTCACTTGGATGCTAGCAATCTCAGAACATCTAAGGGCATTGAAATGCTAAGCATGAACATGTTCTAATACTAGCATCTGTTGAACTTGCTTCCAAAAGAGAAATTATTTTAACACAAGGAGGCTACTCCAGTGAAAATAATTTAGGGGGTCAAAATAATTGTTCTAAGACTTCCAGCACAAATCTCTAAAGACTATTTACAAGAAGAAATCACAATTCACCCTATTCACATTTGCTATCCATCAATCCTGCTTGAAATAAGGATGAATTCAGAACTAAATCCTTTTTCTTGGAAACACGAAGTAAAAGACTTTTTGATGTCCTTGATTTAACATCCAGTGGCACACTTCCTTGAGAAAGACTTCTAACAAAGTTTCTTGACATATTCTGTTCTTGCTTCCTGCTCTTCATTTTAATTCCTAGTGAAGAAAGAAATGCTATTAGAAATAGGGAGACACTCATTCAATAAACATAGGTGGAATTTAGCCTACATGGACCAACTTTTCAGAATATGTCTAAGAATTTTTAGACATCTTTCCTTTACTGAAAGCCAATTTTAATATTAATTAATATACAAAAATGTAATCACTCTTAGCTCAGTAATTTAGTGTTTTAATTGTCTAGAAAGTCCCATGGTTAGACCCTCAACTGACATGAGATGCTATCAAAAAGGCACAGTTGTCTATAAAAAGATGTAGAAATATGCAAAAATGTGAAGACATTTGTGAACATTGGCTGAAAAAATTACTTGTAACTGATTTTATTACAGAAAAGACTTATGCACCTCAGAGAGAAGCCATATAACTGAGGCAAACTTTCACACAACAAAACCTGCTAATATTANCAGCAGTATGTTAGAAGCAAAATAACTTTTCCTCAGTTATTGTTTTTGCCCAGAATAGCTCCAAATTTTAAGACCAATAAATCTCTGAGAAAAACTGTTATCTGTTAAAAAAAAAAAATCAGTGTGGTGTTGTAAAATAAAGCAAAAAATGAAAAACACGGTATGGAAATTATTAGAAAATTTTATTTTTTGATAAACCACACTTGGGCAAAGAAAAAAAATTGGTAATAAAATTCACCAAATTCCTCAACTATTTTAGGTGGGATAACATCAAACCTCTTGGGGAAAAGATTTTCCCACCAACTCTGTAGCAATACTGAAGTGAATTTCGATGAGACACTGCTGACATAACTGAGGCTGTGCTGTTTTTTTGGATATTGCCAGCAGTGGTTAGCAGGGTATCAAGGGAGAGGAGGAGCCAGTGTGGCACTGCCCCCAGCCTGGCACTCACCAGCCCCTCGGGGCACTCGCAGGATGTCCCGGTGAACCCTCTTGGCAGGAGCTGCCTCCTGCAGGCTGCCCAGCACACTGCTGCACGTGGAGCTGCAAAAGGAGCTGCCTTTCAGCACACTCACTTGCAATATTGAACTTCTCAAATATTGACAAGTGTTCATAGAATCACAACAGAATGCAAAGAATAAACTANTTTTTATGGATATATATGGATACTAATGTTGGCACTTGGATTAAAAGGCAGGGCAATATGTCCCAGGTTTTTCTGAATACACAGAAGCCAGTTGGATGGCCATCACATACAAAATGTACTAAGAAATAATCTTAAGGCATGTTGCAAAAATCCTTGAAATGGCCAAGCTGTGTTTATTGAACAAATCACCTTTTTTTTATTGCTACATTAACTTTTCTACAGCCTCCAACACATTTGGAGGGGGTGGCTTCATANCAGGCAATACTTTTTAACTAAGCTGCAAGACAACTGTCACAGCTTCAAATTCATGAAAACAAAACTTCTATATTTTATCCATAGCACTTTATGTGATGGACTTAAGGTCTACAGTGAAAATTATGAACCCATTTGGTCTCACCCTTTTGCAATAGCCTCACAAACTTCCTTGGCTGCACTCTGCAAGACAGCTCATAAACAAGCTAATTGTATTTATGTCCCAAGTTCCTATGCTTTTCCTATTCCTGTAATAAATATTGTATTATTTCCACTTTAGAGTCCCTTAACTCACACTTTCTTAATAATCATTTTCTGCCTAAATCTAAATATACAGCAAGCAGCAAAGACTAAGACCTTGTGCCAGTCCTAAAAACCTACTCATGCATGATTCCTGCAAGAGAACTTATGCCAATAGAATATAACATTATTTGGTAAAATAGCCTCTCTTACAACTTGCCTCTAATCCCTTACCTTCAAAATACAACTGTTTCAAGTTATACTTCTAATGTGGACAATATGACTGAAATTTGTATTTTTATTCCAACATTAGTAGGAGATGAATGACTGGAGTGAGCCACTTCAGTCAGGGAAAACATGGGACAGAAAAGTGGGAAAAAGNAAAGAAGAGAATGGAATGAAGGCACTCTGAAAAGTAAGAGCATATTCCTTTTCTCCTTCACAAATGTGTTTTCATTCTCTCTCTTCATCACCAACTGCTGGACAAAACCATAAACAATTTCAGTTTGCAGATAAGTACTGAGGAAGAATGATCTCAATGAAAGGAACAGAAGTTGTAGGATTTTTCTGCAGGGTACTGGGAAATATGTTTAAGATACAGAAGAAATAAGGTAAGCACAAAGAGCTACTCTTTTGGGAAGAAATAAGCCTATAAATTTTTTTTTCTTTAGATTATTACATAGTTATGAGACTGAAAATGAATTATCAGAAAATCAAAGTTGATCACATAAGTAATGTCATGTATATTTTTTTTCCTGCTTTCTACTCTGGGAGCTTCTAACGTGCTCCAGCAAAGGCAGAATGTTTTCAACAAACTTAAGTTTTTTACTTGATGACAAAATTTCTCTTTTTAGAATTATGTGCCATCTTTCTATTTTTAGTAGACAGCAGTACAAAAGACANGATATTAATCTGTAAATATTAAAACAGAAGTTCTTAAACCAAGATTAAAGAAAAAAATGAACTGAAGTCACCAGGAAAAACAAAAGGAATTTCAATTGACTTCAAACATCTGTGAACCAGAACATGTCATATGCAGGTCCAAATGACTGGTATAAGATTCAGATTTGAAATAGAATAATGAAACTGAAGTAAGAAGATAAGAAATGAGAACTCATTTTGTATAAAAGGGTTAGTTTAATCTTACCTTAACACCTTCCTTTTTCTCTGAGCAGCTGAAGTCATGGCCATATACGAGGGCGCCTCAAATACTGGAGCAGAATTTTTGTTAATTAAGGAAGAAAGATGAAGTCTGCAATAAAAGAATTATATTTCTGTAAAACATATTCTTTGTAAAAGTCAAGTAANCTTGTTCTTAACTGTAAACAAGCATATGAGAAGTTGAAAACCAAAACTGGAAATTAATTTCATTAATGTTATTTGAGGCAGACTTCAGACATGCACAGCAGCTTTAAGCATGGCATTTCACAATGTGGAGAGGTTAAGTATCCATTTTACAGACAGAAAACATAAAGCTTAGAGAGAAAGTAACTTGCCTGAGGCATCACAATCAATTTTAAAAATCCTGTATTCTCTTTTTGGTACACATTTTATAAAACAGGAGAAGCTTTCAACTTTATTTGTTGTCACTACCATACTACTGCTTTCAAATAATGGCAAATTGAATCTGATGCTGATCAAAATTGAGGGTTTGATTTTCAAAATGTTGGTTTTATTTATAAAATGGATATAAATGGAAAAACCCAGCTGTAAAGATAGGATGAAATTACTTGGCAATATTTCTCACCCATATAAAAAGAAAATACCTTGGCACAATGCTATTGCTGCCTGCCTGTGGCTCCTTCACAGATGAGTAAGCAGACATTTCAGTGGTTTCATCTGTACCTTCATAGAGAATAACTGTTGAGTTCATGACAGCCTCATCACAGTCTGGGATTACATCACAAGTTGTGTCCATCAGACTGGCCTTCTTGGCTGGCACACCTGTGCTACATGCACTGACTGCCCCCAGGCCTGCAAGGTGCAGGGACTTGACCACAGTCTGGGAAGAGCAGCTTTGTGCTGGCTTTCTGCACGAGTCTGGTGTACACACTAAGGGGTAGACTTCCTTGGCAAGAGAATCCTCCAGGANGCTGCATTGCTTGGAGGCAGCTGGACTTGGAGCCACAGCTGGAGAGTCCATTAGCTTCCTCCTAGCTCTTTTCTGTGGTGGTCCTGTATATTCAAATACTTGCTGTGTATTTTTATTCATTTCTTTTGATGGGGTGCCAAAAGAGGTGCCTGTGAAACACAGGTAACAATGGTTAGCACATCTAACTGCACATACTACTTACATCTTGCTTTTCCCTTCCTCTGGCCTACTGAGCCATTAGCAGAAATGATTACAAATACTAGTTATTTCATACATATCAGCTTGATCATACAGATGAAATTATTTCTATTGCAGCATTATCTAAGATGGTGTTTGCTCTGTGACACTCAAAGTATTATAAATATGCATAGGCTGGCATAGTTAATCCCAGAGTTTATAGAAATAATCACAATTAAGATCTAACACCCAACAAGAGGGAATAGAAGAGTAAGAGTATTGAAAATTATTGCACTACCATGACAAAACTCATATTTTAAGGTGGTACAATCACAGTAATTTAGAGCTGATTCCTGACCCCAGCCATTTTTTTCCCCCAGCAAGTACCATGCACAATAATGAGAGACTGTGGAAAAAGGAATGACACAGAACCATTGACCCCATTATATCAACTGTGGGGAGCAAAGCTCTTGACTGACAACTTCCCCCACCCTCCCAAACAAAGCAATCCAGGGCAATCGGCCATTCTCAATCCTCAGTGAAACTTTTCCTTGAGGTGTCAATGTTTTTATTTCCAAGCAAGTGGTAACAAAGGCAATCTCCAAAGTAAACAGAAAAGGCCTTTCTCTTACTCAAGCTTTTCAGTGAAGGAGGATCATTTCAGGACATAGCTCACTGTCCAAATGGGTAAGCAACTGGTGACTTACAGTTAACAGCAAAAAAACTACAGAATTCCTCTTTTAGACAAATCAAGAACAGGAGTGGACTGTCAAAAGCCCAAGTGCTTCTATATTTAACATCCAGTGCAAATTTAAGAAATGAAGCCTAGTATCCTTAAAATGCCTATGAATTGGATCCCCTTCAGCTGGCAGCCAGAGATTCATACCTCTCCTTCCTGCATTGCCTGCTTCCTGCCTGTGAGCAACCTAAGTGCAAAAAAACCTCCTGCTTTTTAAATTGATGCAAGTTCCTCAGGAATTAGCTATGGTATTCCTAGAACTGTGTTGATAAATATTTATTTCTAAATTTTATTCTATCTGCCTCAGAGTAAGAAAGCTAGCTTGAACTCCTCAGTCTGAATGCTTCTATTGTTCTCATGTGTTAACACTTAAGGTATTTTAACCAAAACCATTCTTTTTAACATGACAAAGATTAGAAACATGTATGTCTTGCATTATTTCAACTCCACAAGCTTGATTTGTTAAACAAGGCTCAAATACTTGTAGCTTTTTCTCTGCTTACCATTTCTCAGGCCCCATTTTATTTTGAGCTCATTGCCCAGTTGCAACCCAATTTGCCAAGATGCTTTAAAAAAGCCAATTTCCCAAGTACCCAAGAAATCAGATATCTTGGGGAAAAGGCTCACTGAAAAGCCAATGAGCACTGCTTTTGCCTGCACACTTTGCTACTAGATCTGCCATATGATTGAATACTCAGCTACAAGAGATGATGCCCAATTAGAAAATGCAAAATAGAGCTGTAAGGGACAGCCAAGGATTTGAAGACCACAATGAGACTTAGACCTGTTCCAGGAGGATAGAACAGGTAGCATCAAAGAGGGTACAAGTACCAAATAAATTAGATGGTTAGATATTGGCCACAAGTCTATTCTATGCTGCCACAACTTAATTCAAGAATGAAACCATTGAAAAAACAAAGCAAACATTTATTCCTCACTCAGGGGCTCAGAATGAACAATGTTTAAACTGCTTATGAGAAAAGTAGTGTGGACAATTACAGGAATGATTACAATTCTATTATGCTGCTTCCAGCTTTGAAGAAACACATACATGGAAAACTTGGGCCTGAGAGGACTACCTGATGTGGCATAACTGAATTGTGAAATTGTCTGTGTGCACCTATTACAGTTCACTTTATCTTTGTTAAAATGGAAATGATCTTATACTGCATCTAACCCACAGTCAGCTTTCACCAGGTGAAATGCTAGCTCAGGATCCCATGAGTAATGGGATGGAAACAGTAAAACAGAGCCCAAGTGTACCCCAAATAATCTTTACTTCCACCCCCCCAAAAAAAAAAGCCCACTGTGATAGAGGCATATCTACAAGACATGGCTGGATTTAGTAACAAACAAGAAACTTATTTATGAACAATTTAAAACATCTACTTTATGACATTATCAACAAAGCTATGCTTCATTATGTACTTGCACTTTAACTTTGTTTTAATAAGTACAACATATAGCCCAGTGTAATAGACTAACAAATATTTAAAAAAAAAAATTCTAGTCACAGCCAAAAATTGAATCCAAACCTTTTTTAAAAAGACTTTTGACATCTTGTAGTCTTAAGTACAAGAATAAGGTTTATATAATTTAGTGTTTGAAATAACTATCCATTAAATGCCTCAGGACACATTTAAAATATTCATTTACTAGTTTTTACTCCTACTTATATGCATCTGAATGCCTGTTTCAGGAAAAATAATGGTTAGAGCTCTATTAGTCCATTGTTACATTGGAATGGGGAGGTTTCAGTTTCAGAAAGTTAGCAAAACCTCAGTGCCTTACAGTAAGCAAATGTCCTAAAGTTACTAGAAGGAAATCTGATGGAGAAACATTTTGATGGGAGTGCCAAGGTTTAGAAGCTTCTACAGGCCTAAATATTGGAAGCATTTTGAAATTAACTGTAAGTACCAGCATTTAAATCATTAACTAAATANATAAAGAACACAAAAGTACTGCCAACATAAATAATTTGATGAATTCCATCATAATGGATAGCATTTTGTACTGTAATACAAGTAAACTAACAACAATAGTTGCAGGAATTCTATATAAGGCAAATGTAAGCTGTTCATAAAAACAAAGACCTATTTTTAAAATCTATTTATTTCTGGAATAAAACTCATTGTAAAACTAAGTTAAAACACAACAAGCTTTTCTTGTCATTAAAGTGTTGGAAATAATACAGAATACTTAAGAAGTCTCCCTTTCCCATAGCTTTTGGTGAAAATATTAGGTTGCTCCTAACACAGTAAACAAACATCCCCAGCAATATTCTTTAATTTGGCTTCACTAAATAACATAAGTCAAATATGATGTGGCAAAAACANCTCCAAAATCCTAATTCTACTTTAGCTTGTTGTTTTACTGTTGTATCACTCCAAACAGCTGTGATCTCAGGTATACAAAAACACAGCAAGAAAAACATTTGGACACAAAATAAAGAATTGCCAGTGTTTCTATTTCCATCTTATTAAGGAAGTAAGATACTCAAGGTAGTAGNTAACTTTTTTGCAAGTGTTGCTAACAGCTACTATTGAGAAGTTTAAGTAGAAGGGACTCAGACAACAGAAGTTGCTACAGAAACTCTACTACTTCCATAAATTTGTAAATACATGGTACTGAAGATGATACAGTGGAAAACCAAGTAGAGCTACTTNTATTTCCTTAAAGAACAAATCCAAGTAGATCCTGAATGGATGTCCAATGATAATTGTTAAGCATTGCCATTATTTTTCTATTGAAATATAAACAACATACTCCAACTACAAAGAAAAATATTTTTCAAACAAGTTCCATAATAAGGAAGGGAAATTATGTTTATAGTCTATATTTGCTTCATGTTTTATAGCTACCTCAATCTTTGCATCAATACTATCATCATTCAGTAATATTTTTATTTCATATACAGAAATGAATCACTTTTATACTTCATAGAACAGCTGCAATAAACTTGATGAAGAAGGTTAAAAGAAATATTTGGAAGTTTTATTTCTTTAGCTAGTATTTTCAGCTGCAATGCATCTATTTAAAAATAAAATTATTCCAAATATATTTTGAACAGATCATGTACTTGCTGATCCTTAATTTCAGGCTGATGTTTATAAAAGATAATTTAAAAAATTCTTTAAGATACTATTGAAGAGATTCACTCAGAAATTAAACATAAAAGCCATCATCCACTGATCAACCACCCCACCCAGTGATAGAAGGTGGTTTTGGTCCTTAGTTTGCTGCATCATTGATCCCAAAAGACTAGTCAGAAGTACTGATTTATCTGACAAGAAACATGGCAATATCAGATATTTACAGGCCTGTGCATTAATACAAGAAGCAGGATGCACTATGGGTGAAACATGAGTCACAGGAAAAGTGAGCAGAGCTCAAAACAACTCTGATGAATTGAGTTAGTTCTAATTGACATTAGGGACAAAATAATGGCCAAGACTTGTCTTCTTCTGGAACTCATGCTAATACATGCATAAGGGGATTATTTCTGGAAACTGTGCTAAATTAAGTCTACCAGGTTGTTCTGCTAAAGTGAAATTAAATATTAATGTATTCATTTCAATAAACATTTCTGGGCTACCACTGATTGATCAAGTTACAATTCTAATCATACATTTTCATTCTTTTAACAACTGACTCATGGAATTCCAAATTGCAAATGAGGTCTAGTCAATGCATTTCAATTATTTAATATTCCTGTGACCCAAAGGCATCATCACTGTGATGGCAACTTTCACAACAGGTTCACAAACAACAGCTGTGAACTGAAAAAGGCTCAAATCCAGGCTGTGTTCTTGCAAGTCCCACAGATCAGGTGTACTACTGTTTTACACAGCATGAGAAAAAATACTTAGAAGTCACATAAGACAGTATGAAAGAGCTGCTTATTAAGACAAATCTTTCCTATTCAAGACACATGCTTTTCCNACTTTTAATCAAATCTCTTGCTATATACAACTATACCTCAATTTTTCCTGTCATAGAAAAGAAAAAAATTGACTTTTCAGATGAGAATGTTTGTGACAAGAGGAGGCAATGGATGCCTTTTTTTTCCTATAAATCAATTCCANTCTCTCAGTGGTAATGTACAGTAAGGCTCCTGGAAATGGGATGCTTGAAACAGTGCCAAGAACTTCCCCATTCAAAGAAATACTGCAAATACCAGTCAGAGCTCTCCACCCATCAGTCTGAACTCTGAATACTGTGTGGCTCCCCATTAATGAACACTTAAGAATGGGAGCCCAAATACATTCATAAATGAAATTGTTTCCATAGCTTGTGCTTTCTATGAGACAAACAGTTAAATTGTACATGACATTGCACATTTATGATTATATCAGGCATACATAAGCTTAATATAAATTTTTAATGTATGTGTCAAAAAAAAGGAAAATATTGGAAAGCCAGCATTTTCTGTAAAAAGGAACAAACTTANAATTAAGGTCAGAATTTTACAAAAGGTGTTTAAAGATTTCAAAAGCTAAAGGAAAAACAAGATAGAAGGAGGTCAACTCCTGGAGTGAAGTGCTATATGTGCTTTGGCAAAGCATGAGAACTTTAATTAGCTTTCACTAGAAATCAAGAGTTGATTCACAAAAATTGACCACCTTGATAATTTGACCAGAAAAACAGACATTGAATGAATGGCCAGAAAACATCTTTATCTTTTCCTCCCATNCTACACCTTTATACTATTTTAAGAGATCCTTTCCAAGGAAGAAATATCCATTAGAAACAAAGACTTAGGCATTACTGCAAATCAGCTGAAATGCTTTGCTATTTTGAAAATCCTCTTAGGAAGAAGAACCTTATAACAAGATAATAACAAAATCAATTCATATAAAAAAGTAAAAACATTTAGAATCACATTACAAGAACTTATTTCTATAGAAGACTTAACAAAACCTAGAATAAATCCCCTTACCCTTTTACCTTTGCTATCCTTCTCTTTGCAGTTTTTAGATTCTTTTCCCACATCAATTACTACTTTGACTCTCTTCAGGCACCATTTACAACTGAAAAAAATCTGTCTTAGCTGAAAACAGTGCCCATTTACTTACATTAATATGAAGTTCAACAAAATTTAGGATAAGAGAATTGGAAAACCTACACAAGGTTTTCAAGAAAACCCCTTAAATAACATCTAATGATTTTAATAAAATGAAATGTTCATGTTTTAATAATTCATGTGGAATTTAAATAATAATAATTTTAGTACTAATTTCACTAAGAACTGACCAGGCCTCCTACAANACAAAACTTCAAGAAAGGCAGAAAAGAAGTAAATTAATCAAGAACTCTAACATAGCATACTAGCATCAGAAACTAAAATTCACAANAAGGATAACCTGCATATGACAAGATAAAATTATTACAATATTTTGTTACAAAGGATATTGCAGAGCTTCTGGATTAGTGTTCCTACCTATTCAATCAGAAAAAAAAAAGTGCCTCTACACAAAAAAAACCCAGTATCTTAAAATATATGCCTAAGATTTAAAATAAATACCAGCTTTCAACCTTGCTGAATGAATCCCTAACATAGGCAGAATAAGCATAAGCATGCAAATCTGCTAACTTTTTTTGTCCTCTCTGTAGAAACAAAAGCAAACACACACTAAAAAGAAAAACCAACCCAAATCAAAATCAAACCAATGCCACTCATGAAAAAGCCCCCAAGCCAACCAAAAAACAAACAAATCAAACCAAAAAGCTCAGCCCACTGCCAATGCAGTCTGAACTTAGCATTACAGACAGTGAAACACTGTGTATCAACTGNTTGGTATCAGCAGCAATACAAACACTCTCAAAAAAAACACATACTTTTTATGAGAGGAGGGATGACACATGGTTTTGATAAAATAATTCTCAAGCTATATAGAAGAGGAAAGCCATCAATAGGAGGGAACTCATTTCACAGTTTGTCAGGGGTCAATGCTTTTTTTGGAACTACTAGCTTTTGAGAAGCTGAAGTACTTTTTGAAGTAGTATTTATCTCTTTCCCTTGTTACTATAGATGTCTGTCAGAAGGATTATTAGGGGTAATGAGAAAGCCTCAGGGTGTTGGGTGCTCCCCATCCACAGCACAAAACACAAGCATGGGCCCCAGAGCAGTTGCACTATCAGGATGAAATTTTGCATGTAATCCATCAGAACAGCACCATCTAATGAGGATTCTACATCCCTTTTTACCCAGACTGTGCTCCAGGGCAATTCACTTCACAGCAAAAGAAAAAAAGCCAGCTGTATAACAGAGTTATGGGTAAAAAATGGGGCCATCAGGATACAGCAAAACAGTCAGTTCCATGGTAGATTGATTCTTAGAAACATGAACTTCTAAAATATTGTAGTAAATTGATTCCAGGTCATTAATAGTAAGTCTCCTCTCCCTCAAGGCTATTATTAAAAACTACACAAAACTATACCTGGTTAACACCTCAAGTAACTTTAACAGTTACAACCACCTAACACTATGATTCCTTTCCCATCAATGTCACNTGAATTTCTAACAGCACTCACAGGATCTCTGAACATTGATACATGGGGTACATTATAACACACAGAGGATGAATTCATCTGTTGCAGTGTGCATCTAGACATTGAAAAAGTAAATTTCTTTCCTGTATCCAATTAACAATGGTGTAAAACTTANAGAAAGTGGGTCTGAGACTCAGTTTTACATCTGGCTTCAGTATCTGCAGAAGTGCACAAATGTGTTTATGGATGGTATCTAACTGCTGCAGAAGATATTGAAACATATTTCCAACAGAGAAAAGTTTAGTGATGTACTCACGGCATGGGGTGTTTGGTCTGCTCACAAGCTGTGGGAATGAAAATATAGCTGACATTTCTACTTCCTGGTTTTGAGTCTTTTCTTCAGTCTGGTCAGCCCAAGCTACTGATTTTTGTCTTTGAATCAGGTGCTCAACCTCTGCATATTCAGTCTCACTCAAGCAGTTTGTCAGCCCAGCTTCTCTCAAGATCAGGTATTGCTTGCGAAGAACTGGAAGTGCAGTAATTAGTACTCTGTAAAACAGCAAGAGAAGACAAGTTCACCTGAGAACACACAATTTTAACCCAGAAAACAAGAAGTGAGAAAAACCTTGCTTCTGTTTCAATTCAAACTAAATTAACTAGGGCTTCTCACAAGTGTCAGAGGGTAAGCCTTATCCCACCTGCCATGAAGCCATACTTACTTTTCTGTTTGCTTATTATACCGATCTTGAAGGGACACCAGACACAGCATGTGCTCAATCTGGGCTTTAAGGGCCTGAACTTCTAGCTTTAAATGGCAATACTGCAGATCTTGACTGAGTTCCTTTGGGAAATTAGGAATAAAAATGAAAATCAAACAGCTGTACATAAAACTGGTAGGAAGAAACTANAACTGAAACTACAAATAATATCAGATCAGCCTATAGTGAAAAGACACAGTAGAGCTATATTATTATAATAAGGTTTTATAGTAGAAAAGTATACATTATTTTTATTTACATGCACAAATATAACTTTTTAGATTCCTTTGACCCATGGTGTGTGGGCTGCAATTAGCATTAAAAATCCAACAGGCACATATGGATGCATGCCCAAACATGTTTGCCTCTCTGTATATTCTCTCCATATATTTTACTTTATTTCAATTACTAAGNTGTTCTTAACTTAGAGGTTTTACCCTTTTCCCAATTCCCCTNCCCATCCCCATGACTAAGGGAAAGGCATTTTACTTTTGGAATGCACCCATCTTGACCCAGAAGGCGCATTTCATTTTCAACACGGTGCAGCCACTTGCTATTTTCCTCAAAAAGGTTGGTCTGCTCCTCTTTTTTCTTCTGCATGCGTATATAGTGGCTATTAAGTGCTGAAAGCCTAAGATCCCTCTTGCAAGTGGCCTAGAAAAAAAACAACAAACCCAAATAATCAGATTTAAGGTAGAAACTCTCAAATTATGTTCACCAGGTTCTCTTTATATATAGATTTTTTTCCCGTACTTTTATACAATATGGCTAAACAATTCCTAGTAACTCAAGAATGAATATGAAGAAGCAATTTTTCTATTTTCTTTAAGCACTATGTTCTACAAAAAGCCTGCTAAAGGATAAAGCATTGAGAAGCAAAATCCTCTACCTTCAAAACATCAAACTCTTCTGATGTTTGTACTATTTCTGAAATATGACAACTAAAAGGCACAAAACCAGCAACAGCAAGGTGGATATAAGCAAAGTAGTGTGTCCTAACTCTTTTCTATTTACCTCAAAAATTAGGTCACTACATCAATAGTCATAGAGGAGTGATAATCTGTGTCCCAATAAATTAAATGCATTAATTCATTACATAATTACTCAAGCAAAATTTACACAATTAAGCCAAAATGAAGAGAAGATACCCTGCACTCCATTACAGAAAACTCACCTTTTCTACTCTTTCTTCAGAGCATATCAGTTGAATTTGTTCATGACACTGATTCTGGTAATATTGTTTTAGTGTATTTTCTTTCAGTTTTCTTTCCACTTTAAGGTATTCTTTTCTGATTTCCTCACGGCTTGCAAAAACATTTNTAAGTATTTCTTTGTATCTAAAAACCAAAGGATAACAATTAATTATTTCTGAAGACTTTTTATGACCATTTCCTTTGGTAGGGGAATTTCCTATTCCAAATAAATAAATATAAAGAAATCAAAAGGAAATGAGTAAAGTCTGTTGTAGAAAGGCACTAAATAAATATCTATACATCAGTAAGAATTTTATGTATTTGAACTGAAAATGGGATGTGAAATTTCGTGAAATGTCACTTAAATCTTGTCATAATTATGAAGACTACATGGAGATTTAAAAGACTTATGTGAAGAAGCTTCAGATGCCTTTCCTTTACNCCAAAGGATACTAAATACCTATGTTCTCTACTTCTTACATCAATTCATTAAACAGATCAGACTACTGTTGCCATAGACACACAAAGTGTTCAAAATCCTGCTAGCTATCCTCAAAAAATGGGAAAGCCACCAAGGTTCTCAGATCTCACTTTCCCTGAAATAGCTGTACAATTTTCATCACTAATGGATGACAAAACTCAGAACATTCATCATGTTTTAACACATACTAGACCAAAGGGGGGAAAATCAAACTAGTGGTAGATGGTACTTAAGGAATTATTGACTAACCAGTTTTCTGGTTACCCCTAGACTGCAACACANGGCAGAATAAGAAGACCTGGNAGCANTGCCATACTGCAATGTAACTTTCANTTGTGGTANTTTTTCACTTCACTCCTCAATANTGACATTGCTTCAGCACAGGATGGCCAAAAAGATCNGTATATATAAAGTATTTCATTACATCCTATTTTGTTAGAATTCTACATAAAAATAAGAGCACAGTTTAGCATGCAATTATTCTAAAGACATGCAACATTTGAGGTTATACAGTTTTTAGTATTAAAAAANCCCATAAAATTAAAAACTGCAAAAATGCTAAAAAAAACCCAAGTTCAACTCCAAAACAAGTTGAAGAGACATTCTTGTCGAGCAATTGACTTCTTGCCAGTGTTTCAGAAGTAGCAATTTTATTTCACTGTCTGAAGTTTGAATAACTGAGTCTTATTTTGTTTTATTACTTGCCTTTTAAAAAGAAACAGAATTAAGAAAATAATTCTTCACAGATTTAGAAATGCAAGAGATTTTCACTGTGTGTCTAGAGAAATGCTATCATATCTAGGTAAAAGTGCACTAAAACACTCACAGAAGTTAAAGTATTATTTCTTTAAGGAACAATAATAGGTTAATGGCTGGAGTCTATGATCTTTAAGGTCTTTCCTAACCTAAGAGTCTATAATAATGAAAGAGTCATCTGCAGAGTATCAGAGTTCTTACCCTAGACTGTTCCTAGTCATACAACTTACTATTGATTGCACACTGCCTGGAGAGTTTTTGTACTCCACAGCATCCATAGAAATATGGTTCCTCCCAGCTGCTTGGGANACACAGCAGTAAGAATCAAAGAATGGATCAGCTCAGTTTCCATCACAGTAAAAAGCTGGATGTAATTCAGATGAGGGTGGAGATTCTGATTCTGTGTATCCTCCTTATGAGGAGCCATTACCAGTAAACCAACCTTTTGTGTACTTAGATTCACCAGTACTCCAAATAAAGATAAAGTATAGAAGCCTTTGTGGATTCAATCTTTCAATAAGTACATTTCTGTTCTTATGGAGTTACTTTTACCCTCTGGTCTTCACTAGAAAAATCACAAAGTCACTGTGTAGGCATATCCAGGGTATGAACTGCCTACAGCACCTAAAGTGCTCAAGGACCCAGTGGTTGTAGTTCTTGAGTGTCCACTGTCTACCTTCAACAAGCTCAGGACTTGAAAGACTGGCAGACAACACATCTCCAAGCTTTAGCAGAAATAAGAATGGTTTCTAGGTTTTAAGAAGCAAGTGGTGTACTCAGTGAGACTCAGACAACAGTGACACAAAAATCATGGGTAGCTGGACCTAAATACAAAATCATGGATAAGGCTCTCTTCCCTGTCCCAACTAAAAGGGAGAAGGCAGCAAATTCCCTTCAAAACCTGTAAATGAATGGGAGAAATCAACTCATTACCCACACAACATCAGTAGGATGAACCTGGCAGGATATTCAAGAGAAAGAAAAGAATGAGACACCTACATCATTTCTGACATCTGGAGGGACTAGGACAGGTTTACATGTGGCCCTCCCTTTGGATTTTCCATAACAATGAAATGCAAACACTCTCTGACCAGCAAATCTTGGCAAAGAATATGTCCAGCCTTTTGAAAAAGATATTTTAGAGACCTTGCCCTTGACTGACTCTTCCCACACACAAAGAATGAAATAAAGGGCAAATCACAGGAAATTAAATCAATCTTAAAGACATACAGTGCAAAAATATGCAGAAAAACTGTCAGAACTATCAACATGACTTAGAAGCCCACACTTCTTTTGAAAATTAAATTTAAATAACCTGAATGAAAGGGTTTATTGAAATGTCTGGAATGCCACTAAAATAAAGCACAGACAAGATCTTGCTTTGAATGNTTTTTTACTATAACTCAGAAAGTTATTCAGGTTAAAAAATAAGAGATTCAAAGGGCCAAAAAAAAAGTTAGCTAAATTAACTTAGGTAATTGTCAGAAATATGAGATGAGATATGCAGAGACACATCCAGAAAGTCTTTTGCTCCAAAACCTACCCTCTTCATGGAATACAATGGCTTCTGCAACAAATTGATACTCCACATTTTAATTTCTTACACTTTGTGTTCTCTCATGAGACCATCACACAAGAAAAGATGGGAACATTACCAAGAAAAGGCCAATAAATATTAAAGCAATAGAAAATAAGGAATCTACAAACAAAGTGAACTCTTTGCAGAAAAACTTCCAGGTTTTGTCTCTCTCAAACCTTGTAGGAATGACACCACATGAATCAGTGCCTGCCAACAGTGGCAAGAGCTGCTGTCATTTATGCAAACTACATTCTGCCTACCCACAAACACAACCTGTTAAGAAGCTTTGCTGGAAGTCAGCACTCANATACTCCTTCCTGTGACATGTCATTTCCTACATCTCCCCCTTTAATTTTAAAACCACCACCAAGTTGCTCTAAAAAGAAACAACGTGCTAGGCAGAGTCATACCTAGATCTAGGTAAAGCAATGTTGAAATGAGGAAATCAATACTGAAAAGAGAAGGTTTGTTTTACAAATGCTTTTACAAGTTAGGCAAAATCCAGCTTGGAAGCAAACTCACTGTGATTCACTTACCTTACTATTTCCACTTGCTGGTTGTTTGAAAGTTCTGCAGCATTATGATTTTCAGGAATGCTTGCTTGTTTTTCTTCATATTCTCTCAGTTTCTCCTTCAACATTAGGATCTAAACCAAAAGAAGCACATTTTAGTTGAAGCATGTTTTTTGTTTCTTTTTCAAAAATTATCATTCTGTACTGATACTGAACAGCTTTACAAGTGGCAGCAGGTGATATTCCTCTCAGAAGACAAAATTTTCTTACTTCAAAATACATTAGAACCATATTACCTTATAGATTCTATCCCATAAACTATTTTTTATATTCAAAGTTAACAATTAACCTTTCAACCTCTTAACAACAGATTTTTTTACATACCTCTTTCTTTTGTTCACTGCAAATTTTAGCATACTGGCTTATGTGACTGTCCAAACTAACAACGTTGCTCTTCAGCTGTAAAGAAACAAGTTAGAATTGAAAGGCAGCTCCATGTTTACATGCATAATAAACACACTGTGTATATGTACTACAAAGTTACAGCTACACTATTTTATGAGGAAAGAGATTCATAAAATTCTGACTTGCACAACGAGAATATGACTGCCAGCTTTTGCTGTCACCTGTTACACACCCATAGACAGGACACTTCCCTCAACAAACCAAGAATTTACATATGCAAGCACATTTTGCATTTATTCTGATCAGTTTTACTATTTAAATGTCTATCTTGTGCAGCTTATTCTAAAAGCTACCTTTAAGTAAGCAATAAATGGAAATTACAGTGAACCCTGTATTACATAGAAATAATTGGGAGCTACAATAAAAAAGATAATGAAAAATAAAATTAAACAATAGAGTGCAAAAACAGGACATTACAGCTTTTCATTTATCAAGACAATCTCACTGAGCTTCTTGACTCCAACTGAATTCTACCTATAAAAATTTGGACTTATTTTTGTACAACTGGTCAGAAACTTCTTTAATATATTTCACAGTTCTCTGAGAAAGTAATAGCAAGATACTAAAAAAGGATGTGAATTCTACCAGGTGAGGATTATTTCTAAATTTCATGCTCACAAAACAACTGTTTCAAACTGGCAGCACAATCTTATTAACCAAGTGTCCTGGGGTGACTTGTGATGTTGAATTGTATCCTCATTCATCTGTCTAGCCCAGAAATGAGTTTTGTACCTTTAAGGCTGGATCTGAGAGTGAAGNGGGGGAAGGAGAAGCAGTGGAATGTCTGAGGCAATTGTTTTCAAAACACAGAGGTGGGAGTTTCATTGCTTCTGCTCCTNGACTGTGTCACNGTGGTGGTCAGTGGGAAAGAGCTCCCCTTTGCTTTTAGTTAGTTTTTGACTAACTGAAGCAGAGAAGTTCCCTGGATGGTTTTTCTTTTTTCCTGGAATTATTTGAACCTGCTCTGGACTAAAGGAGCNCTAGGAGCTTGCACATGTGGCCCATTGGGGACCTAGCCTGGGTAGTGGCATTTTCCAGCACTGGAGGGACTGAGAACAGCCTGAGCCAAGGTACCACCCACAGGAGAGAGACTTTCTGAATTTATCCTCTCTTCAGAGCAGCAAGAGGTTTTGTTGTTTGGTATTGTTGATTTTTTTTTTTTTTTGTGCTGGACAATACTTTGCCTGTTGAATAAACAGGTTTTTCCACTTTTCTCCAAGGATATTTCTTTCCAAACTGGTTAGGGGAGGGACCATTTGGGTTTGTTTCCTGGAGGGGGGGGACCCTTTGCCCTAAACCAAGACATAGAGCTATGTTGATTTTAGGCCAGATCCAGGATCTACTATGTATCTGCTACACCTTTCAGATAAGGAAGATAAGGAAGAGCTGACCATAAAGAAAGAAGGTGGAACAAAACTGAAGACAAAAATGAAGGAAAATAAAATATTCCAAAAGAAATTATTTTTCTCTTGATACTATGATTGTGCTTTGACAAGGGATCAATCAATACCAATATACTCACAGAAGACTTGATATCCTTGGCTCTGTTTGCATACTTCAGAGTATTATAGGTATCATCATAGAACAAGGAAGATGGGCTGACAGCAGCTATCATCACTGTCCTGCAGTTCCCTCCAAGAGAGTCTTTCAATAAACGAGTGAGCTTGCTGTTCCNGTAAGGAATGTGCCTCTTGCTCTAAAAACAGAGACAGGGATTTATGGTTCTGTTAACTGTACTTGAAATAAGAGGCTGCTTAGAATTTCAACACTAACATAAAACATGACAAACAGCCATGAAACTTCTCTTTGACATAAGAGATTTTTCTTTGAAATATATAGATATCTTACACATTTTAAGTCTCTTGGAACTCTTCAACACCTTTACAACACATGTATTATATATACATGTATATAGGTCACTTTCTGATGTCTGGATATGTAACTCCTGTGTTTGTGATAGTTTAATGCAGCTTACTTTTTCTGTTAGTTGCCCCATTTCCAGTTTACAAAATGATCCATGTTGGGAAGGACCTCTAAAATCCACCTAGTTCAATCCCTCTGCTCAGAGCAGGGCCANCTAGAGTAAGGCAGCAAGGACTATGCCCAGTAGGCTTTTGATTACTTCCAAGGATAGATTTCACAACTTTGCAGGCAACACAAACTCTGCTTTGTGAAGCTGCAGAATTTTGATTTCATGGTACTAAGTTTGGTCACTAGGAACCCAATCCTACACCAAATAAATCAACATGATTCTTTCATATGTCTGTGGCACAGATATTAAACTCTACCTTCCCCTCCATCAAGATGGTGATGAGAACATACAGCATCAGGAAGGTAAATTAAATCTGATTTTCTCCTGGCATATTTGAAGCTGGAATTTGCTAGTTGAGCAGAAGGATGAAAAGAGTTATGTTAGACAATGGACTTATACAAATGTTCAGGAGATTTTGTGATTGTCCTACACAACTGTACCTATTCCTTGCCTTGAGCTAGTGAGCCAGATCAGGAGACTGACTCACTGCTTTGAGCAGGAATGTGTATGGATGTATGTGAGATCCCAAAAGAACAACCTGTAGGAGGTACTGTTTTAGCCTATAAAAGCTGCTTCCCCCTAAGATTAGAGGTTAATTGTAAGGTTATTCATGTACTCATGCAAGCTTCTCTATATATGCTTGATTTTGAAGAAATCAAAGCAAGAAAAGAAGAAATCAAGATAAGAAAAGCAGGTACCATCCATTTTTGACACTATCCTTAGGCAGCTGCACGTTGTTGAGAATTCTCNCTCATTGGGACTGTCTCTCAGCTCTCACAGATATAATGGTGGAAACCCTTAACACAATCTTATATGACAATGTGAGCAGCATCAGCAATGTAAACCACATTATTCAATCAGCTTAGCACTTTCTAAAGCATTTTCAGAACACTAGGCAGTGAAGACTGCATGGGAAAGCAGCCCTACCCTTGGATCTGCCAGTGCATTGATGACATTCCCAAGAGCCAGCAGGGACCTGTTAATATTTGTTCCCTCTAGAAAACGAGCCCCCTTGGCACTTGTGGCATTGGCACGTTCAGATCCTGCCAGGTCAATCAGACACATCTTGGCAATNCGAATATTTTGATTAATACTCGCGGTTTTATCTTGCTGCCGCAGGTAAATCTACAAGGAAAAAAAAAAAGAAAATAATTAACAAGTAACTACTAACCAATCAAAGGGATGTATAGGGATACACCAGGAAAAGACTGATTCAGTGATTTAGATTTAATTGTATCTCCCGTTAATAGGAAACAATACTCATTTACTGCTGTGAAAATACACTCCAGGACCTTTTCAAATGAGATGCCTCCTGAAGCCTTTCATTCCCCTTCACCCCATCTTTCCTGGAATTTTCATAGAATAAAGAACTAAACGTTTCTGCTTCCTTCTGCTGTTGAAGGCATTCTTTCTTAGGTTTATAAGGAAGTAGGCAAAGCATGAATATACAGCCAGTAAGAAGAACCAAAGCTATCTTTAGATGGCTTTATACTTTTTCAGTGTATATTTCCCCTTCTTTTGTGTTGAGTGCCTTGCCATTTAATATGGCTAATGGTTACTGACAAATTCATGAATGCCCTTCTGGACAGTGAATTAGGAAAGAGCTGCCATGAATATAAGGTGACTGACTAGTAAAGACAGCATCTCACTGCTTCTGTAGTTTTAAGCTTTGTGCATGAGAAACTAAGTCTTCACAGCACCTTGTAACAGAAAAGATTGACAAGTATTGTGAATGAACAAAATAAAATTCTTATGACTTACCATGAAATGTAAATCTATTTCAAACAGACATGTTTCTATATCAAAGAGTACAACTAAATTCAGTTGTACTGTTTCCAGTATAATAGACAAAAAAAAAAAAAAACGAACCTCAGGCTAGGAACACACTACCAGAGCAACACAGTAACAATCATTAATGAAGTAGAGAAAGGTAGAGTGACAGCCAAACTATGTTGTATGACTCAAGCTTTTGTAAAGATTCAAAAGATACAGGAAATACCCCAAAGCAGAACACTCTCAATAGAACAGTGTGGCAATTCAGATTTTCCTCTCAGAGGCAGTAATTGCCTGACCCAGATAGATTTTTCAAACATAAGACATACAGTACAGTANGGCTAAACTTGCATCTCAAAAATCAGCTCAGAATGTCCTGGGCCAAGACTTAACANTTTCTGAGTTAGTTTAAGAAAATATCCTGCTCCCATAAAGTTAAGGGGAAAAGCCAAAAATAACATCTCTCTACAAAAAATCAACTCCTAAAATAAAAGAAACCTTAAAAATAAAGAGCAATCATGACAGCACAGGGGATTTCTCATCACTTATATNTCTGGAAACAAAGAAAATTCTATTATGCAGAATGTCACAGATTTGGGGACATATATGAGAAACTGAAGTGACTTATTTAATTGCTTACCACTTTTAGAAGTGTCCTGAGAAAAAGCCTGCCAGATAATAGAATCCAGAGCTTTTTCCTAAGTAAAGGTAAGCAAGATAAGATATCCCAGCCCAGCAAACAAACAAACAGAAACCAGTACTTCACTGATCTGCCTGTAGCACTGTGGCTTGAGCCTTTCTAAAGGCAGCACACACACACCACAAGGCAGCTCTCAACCCAACCAACTTTAAAAGAAGTGTTTGTGCAGTCATGTAAAATGCACAACAAGGGCAGGCCTAAGGGGAAATTAAAGCAGGAAGCACAATTTCAAACATAAGTTTAAGGTATGTAGGAAAACAGAAGATCTTAGAGGGACAATGACTTTGTTCCATATTTAGAAGCTGTTTTTTTAAATTTTGCTATAGTTATTTAGTATTGTCTAAGTCTGCAGTTACTTAAGAAGTTCCCAACAGTTAAGTGGTCTAATGCAAGGACCAGAATCAAATGTATTTTAATATTTTTCAACCCAGATGGGAACAAATAAGTAAGTCAAGATACAGCTTTGCAGTATGTAACAGCAAACAGACAGGAAAAAAATAAAAAAGACATTGCTGATAACAGGATTAGTTCTTAAATATCACAGGTTGTATTTAAAAAAAGAAGTCAGAAGAATAAGGCAGTGTAGCTAACCCCAGAAATCTTTGGAGAAGTCTTAAGTTTTAGCACATTTGTACAACTCATTCAAAACTAATTTCTGAAAACTAAGAATCATCATTTCAATTTTTTAAAACTTGATCCATACCAGGATATTAGCAAATAACTTTATTGTAAAGTTAACATTAACCAACAAAGCAAAATAAGAAAGTGCTACCTGATATTCTTAGTTTATAGTCAGACATAACTGCATTCTGTAAATCATTTTTCCCAGAGAAATGCTAAGCAACATCATGAAAACAGAAAACATTAAAAGAACCATTAATAACTTTCAGTTTATAAGATTACAATATGGAAGTCTATTAAAGTTTAAATTACTCTTTTACATAAAAGTTACTTCTTCTAAGAAATAAAAGTTAAGAATGTGTAAGTACATATTTTATATGNAATAAATTCAAACAATTGGAATTAGAGATCTTCCCATTGAATTCATTTCTCTGAACATAAACACTAAGAACCACTACATATTTCCAAGGAGTAATGAGTCAACAAGAAGAGTAAACTGNAAAACTTCAATTCTCTCTTCCCCAAACTAAAGTTCAATACATTTAAAAAGTAAAAGCTTCCACTGTATCCAACTTGAAAGCACAGCTGCTCCTCCAGCAATGCCCAGTTTATTGGCTCTATCTCACCTGAAAGACAGCATGGGAGCGGGANGAGGAGGCATTCACATCTGTGGGGTGCTGAGTTCGATTTTTATTTCCATAGTCCAACATCTGAAGGATTTCCTCAGCTGATTTAGGCTTTAAGAGAAGAGCACAAGAAAAACACAATTTTCTTTTCCATTAACTATTTTTNTCCTCACAAGACTCAGGGTTTGGGAACAAGGATGTTCACAGAGCTAGCCAAACTTAGAATATTGTTTCCTGCCATGGCATGTAACATACAAAAGAAAGCTGCAAGAAAATAGGTCCACAGGAATTGATTTTGAGATTGGAAAACTAGGTTCTATCACTGACCTTACCAAAGACTTGTTGTGTTAGTCCAGAAAACTAATTTAACACGGAACTTTTCAAACATGGCTATTTACAAACAAAAACAACCTTTAGACTTCACAGCAGTATAGAGCACTCCAAGATGGTAATGAAGGCAATGCCAAGATATTTTAGCCAAGAAAGAAAGCTTCCAAAATCTACTGGATGAGCATCAAACTAAAGGTACTGAATGCTGCTATATTTGCATTCAATAAGACTAGCAGGTTTTTACCACAATGTACTTTTAACTAATTCTTTAGATTTGTAAGTTACTGGTGTATATAGCAAGAAAACAGCCCACCAGGAAAATACCAAATTCCATCCACCTCTCAGAACAATGGGAACTTTCTCAAATATCTCAAGCACATTTTAAGTTTCCATAGATGTTGACATACCTGATGCAATGTCAGACCCTGAACTACCACCCCTTGCTGGCCATCTTCACGAACAGCCAGAGGTCCAGATTTGACCAGCAGATCACGGATCTGTTCATTGTAAACCTTTGAAAAGAAAATTCAAAAGATTTTATTAAAATATCCTCCCATAGTTGACAGAATTAAATAAACCAGTCTTTTTCAATACTCCTTTAAGGCAAAGTAGTGAATTCATGCTACAATTTTTTGGTTTTCCTATACTGAGCTTAAAATATTCAATTCACATGATTTCTTTTTAGATTTTAGAAATGAATAATTCTTTCTAGTAAATAANCCTCATTCTTTATTAAAAAAAAATTACTCAGTGATATTTCTTAGTTCAAACCTACTTGNTACAATTATTTAAATGTCTTCTTTCTTGGTCTGTGACAGCATGTGGCAATGCAAGCTTTCCCCATCTCCTTCTACCCCTCCCAAATACCAACCAGAGTCCATTAAGACTTTGAGAGAGCTAAAAAGATAACCATTTTACTAGCACTGCTCAGCAGAAGTGCCAAAACATTTACCTGTAAAAACAGAAGAGCATTTTGTTGTGCTTTATCACAGTGCTTTTAGATGCTGCTGAGAAGTCCTAAAATATTACTCTGAAATTCTATTTTCTTGTGCACATCAACAGATGTTCAGAGGCATGTAATTCAAATTATGAACATCCAGTTCACGTTATAGATATGATATAAATAATATAAATGTATTAGAAGNGGTGGCTGTTTTTGGGCAGCCTTCTGTAAAACAGTAACAGGTGCCTAGGAACACCAAGTCTGCAGAGCACAACACACTTCTACTCCTATAAGGACACATTTTGTCAAGCCCCAGAAAGGACCAGAAGAAAGCAAAACCAGCTTGCCTTTATTTATAAAATATAACTTATTGAAAGTCCTGTACCAAATACAGGAACTCACCTCTAAATAAGAGACAGCAATATCACATGTTTTATCTTCTTTGATTTGATCCATGCATTTGTAAAGTGTCATCATAGTTAAATACATGACTCCAGGATCTTCAGGAGANCCTAACATTGTATGAGTCTTTCCAGCTCCTGTTGCACCATATGCAAGCACTGAATTTTTCCAAAAAAACCCAAAGTGAAAACATGTAATTTATTTTTAAGCTAATCAGGAACAAGTCAAGTCAAGTAAACATTCACAGACCTCTGTTATTCTGCACAACTGTCTCATAAATGGTTCAAGTTTCTTACTTAGGCTTTACTTTTCACATCTATAATTAGAGAGAGATGTTTCAAAGCAACATTTCTGGATTTTCAGTTCAAAATCCATTCACTGATGTTACATGAAAATATTTTCTTACTCTCATAACCCTAGGCCATCAACTTGTTGCTGATATGCATTTCATTTCCTTATCACATTCCAGCAGCCAATTAAAAAACCCCAAGACCTTGAAGAGTTGATAAAGCAGATGACACAAGCCACTCTCAGTGAGTTGTACAAGACAACACTCCTCACAACCACACTCTCAGTGACACAGCTGCTTCTGCCTGAATAACTCTAGAGGACTCCTGTTAGCACATATATTCCAGACAATATTCCCAAGCCTATTACAGCCTTAACACAAACTTATTTTTAAAGCAGAGTGGAGCTATCCTAACTTCAATATGCTAAAAAGTCAGCCTTTTATATCCATGAATCAAACCACAATGTTTTCTTTCTATCTCAGGCTTTTTTAATACCTCTGCAGCCACTGGACAGAACGGTAGATACTTTGAGAAAAATCACTGAAGCTTTTTAATTAAAGATAAATAGCAAAGTTACCTGTACAGTTATATCCATTTAGTAAGCCATCAATTAGATTTTTGGTAGTATGCTCAAAAACTTCCAACTGAGATGAACTATCATCAAAAATGGCGTCAAACATGAATTTAAGATCTTTCCTTTGTCTTTTGTTAATATCCCTGTGGGTCACTCTCTTCCTGTTAAAGAAGCTGACTTCTTCCTCCTTGGGATCGAAGACCAGCACATGCCGGTCAATGACACGGACAACCCTGCTGAAGCCGCCGTGTTTTTCCTTCTGGCTCTCCGGACGGACACGGACTACCACTTTCACATGGCTACAGACATCTTCTTCCTTAGCAGCAGTCATCCCTTCCGCTCCCCAGCTTCGCTTCCCACACTCTCAGATCCAAGAGCTGAATTGTTTCTGCAATTGACAGCATAGGTTTGATTTGCAATATAACAGTTTTCACTCTTTCAAACAGTTCACACCTTTGGTCAGGCACCCATGCTATTCAATGTACCGCCCCAAAGCGGTGAGACTTTGGGAAACACTGTAACCGGCCTCAAAACATGACTTAATTCAGCACAGCTTTCAGAGAGCCAGCTCGCACCTCTCCCTTTATAACAGGCCAAGCTTTCAGATGATACCACATTTCCGTAGAGCGAAGCGAGTAGCTTTTTGTTCTTCAGCAGAAAGAGGAGCCGCCTATATTGCTCTCCCTGGATCATTGAAATAGTCACGTTTAAAGAGAGTTAAAGCGGGATTTACGTTAACGTGCCTCGCAGGGGATGCAGTAACCGATACCAAAAGGGAATTTCCTTTAAACAGCCCATTTTGGCTAACAGCNGGCTGTTCACCCACCTTAAAAGCGGACAGNAAGCNACACAGCAAAGGAATTTCCTTTAAATAACCCATTTTNGCTAACAGCNGGCTGTTCACCCACCTTAAAAGCGGACAGTAAGCCACACAGCAAAGGCTCTCAGCGGCCTTTAGCCGCTCCGGGGCCAACTCGCCCTCCCTCAGCCTCCCAGACCGGCTCCCACCCCACGGCACACGGCTCTTCCTCAGGGCTCCAGGCTCGGCCCTACGGCCGGAGAATTCCCTCCCATACCCGCCGCAAAGGCTCCTACCCCGGTACCCACCTTCCGAGCCGTGCCCTCGGCCGTCCTCAGGCTCACACACCGAGCCGTGCCCTCGGCAGTCCCCGAGTTCGCCCCCCGAGCCCTCGACAGTCCCCGAGTTCGCCCCCCGAGCCCTCGGCCGTCCCCGAGTTCGCCCCCCGAGCCCTCGGCCGTCCCCGAGTTCGCCCCCCGAGCCCTCGGCCGTCCCCGGGCTCACGCACGGGCCGCGGCCGCACCAACCGCCATCCGCCGCTCGCCGAATTCAAACGCACGCACGCAGCCCTCCTCGCCTCCTGATTGGCTGCGCCCCGTGACGTCAGCCGAGCGCCGGCGGTAAGTGCGTGGGGCCGGGCGCGCGGCGGCGCGCGGCGTGGCGGCGGCGGTGCCTGAGGGGAGGCCGCGGGTGCGGAGGGACGGGAAAAAGAGAAGGGAAGAAGGGAGGGAGGAAGGGAGGGAGGGAGGGAAGAGGGGCACTGCCGGGGCTGGTGGGCGAGCGGGCGGCTTTGGCTCCGCGTATCCCCTTCGTCCCGCCCGTGGCAGGGCCTGCCGCGGCCCGGGTGAGGGCGGCTGTCGCTTCTCCGGTCGCCTCTGATAAAAAGTGTTGAGGGGTAGAATGTTTGTCCTTGCTGCCTTTACCTTCTGCTTTAGGGCGAGTCCCGGTCCTGAGGCGGCAGGCTGCAGTCGTGCCCGAGTGTCCCTCTGGGATTGCGCTGTTATAAAATACACTTTCTGCTCACTCGGAAGAAAAAAGGTCTCCAGTTGTATAAAGCGAGGGTGGTTGTGAGCACAGTGTGTCCCCCGTGTGCAGTGTAGGTCAGTGTGGGTAGGATGATGGTTAACTTGCTTTAACTTTAACACTTGCTGGTTTAACCAGACAGCCGCTCCTCACTCCCACACCGGTGAGGCTGGGAGAGAAGGGGAAGGGTCAAAAGGCAGAAAACTCGAGGGCTGGCATACAGATAATTNATTAGGTAAATCAAAAGCTGTGCAGACAAGCAATGCAAAATAAGGAATTAGTTCACTGCTTCCCATGGGCAGACGAGTTCAGCTGTCTCCAGGGAGAGCAGGGCCCTACCACAGGTAATGGTTACTTGGGAAGGAAAATGCCATCACTCCAAACATCATCTTCCACTTTCCCTATGGAGCACGATGTCATTTGGTCTGGAATATCCCTTCAGTGCATTTGGTCACCTGCCCTAGCTGTGTCTCCTCCCTGTTGTGTTCAGCAAAAATCTAAACCACAGCCCCATGTTAGCTCCAAATTAACTCCACCCCAGGCAAAACCAGCACAGCATGCCATGATAATGGATGTTTTCTGTAGACACACTGTGGTTTGTTGCAAAACCTCACATCTGTGTGTCTATTCAAAGTTGGAGTGATGCACACTTTCAGATTTAAGGTGGAGGACTTACTGCCCAGCTGAAGCCTAAATTATCAGCAGAGTAACTTTTTCAGCATGTTCTTAAGCAGGAAAGATATTGTTAGCTTCTGGCAAGGTAAATTCAAGGAAAGCATGTATTAAAATCTGATAGGGAAAAGAATCTGCCTGTTGCTTGAACATGGTGAATTTGTAGATAATCTTGAGAGTCCTGAAAACATTTTGCTGATACAACATATCTATAAAGCTGCCCAACTTGGAATGTGTAGAGCTTTGCCTATAGCATTTCTGCTTTGTTACTTAAAACAAATACACTGTTTCAAATACTTGTTTGGAAGTAATTCCCAACATCTACTGCTCTTCTAGGTTGATCAACTCCAAAATGTTATCTCAAAATCTGTGCCAAGTTTGCAAATGTTTGTTTCTGTGTAACTTGAAACTGAATTCAGTAAATGTGGCTGGTTTGGCCAGAAGGATCCATTCTTCATCAAAAAAGCTTTCTGACTCTGAGTCAAAGGAGCAAACTGTCCAGAAATGTGAAACTGAAGAGTTGCCTCAAAGTACAGAAAACAATAATTTTGGAAGATTGCACATACCAGTGATGCTGGAGGAGGTTATTAATTGTTTATCCCCTCAGCCAGGTCAGGTAAGTTAAATGATTAATAAACATTTCTGATCCATTAACAATCCAGCAGAAAAAATTGTGGAGTGTAGGAATAGCTTTTGTTTAGAGAAATAAAGGGATGCTCTTAAACAATCAGTTGTACCTTTGAATTGTTTTAAAGTTCAAGTTAAATCTCTGTATTCAAACTAATAAAATTCTGGTGTCTGTGTGCCTGAATCCTCAAGCAGGTGGTATTTATTAAAACTCTCATATTTGACTATTCTGTTGCTTTTGTGCNTGTCTTTCTGAATTGCACTTGTGTATTCTTAAGGTTATAGTGCTGGGGAGTTCTCATGTATGGCTATCAGTTTTTGAAGAGCCTCTTCCTCTTGTGTGAGAGGTAATAAGTTTGTAGGTTTTAAAGATTGTTCANCCTCATTAGCATGGAACTAGTTCAAGCCTTCTTATTTGGGTATGGTACTGTAAGTGGTTTGTTTTTGGTATCTGGGGTAGTTCAGGTCTCTCTATTGATGTATCTNCATTGTATGTATAGTCCAAGTATCTGGTTACACACATCCTTGGAAAAGATANACAGTGAAATGTTTTTTGTCTGGGTGGTCTTAGTATTAATTTGAAAGGATTTTTAAAATAATGNAAATTCTTCAATAACATTCATATTTCAGATGTTTTCATCTGTGATTTTAGTGCTTATTTTAGCTTCCTACAGTCTTACTAATTCAGGCTTATCAATGTGTAAAGGCTGAAACAATAGGTAAAAAAGAAAGGTCAAAGTGTGTGTATGTTTTTATTTTTTGAAAACAGCATGATCCAACAGTGGCAAGGTGGTACAGCAAGTCTGAGGTGGAGTCAGTGATCAAAAATTTGCAGTCCAATCTTGTGCTTCATTGTGCATCATTTTCAGTCTTTGAAGCAGCAGCAAAAATGCAAATAGTGTTGATACACATTAGCATACACATTGCTCTTGCATGTGTTCCACTGCTGAAGAAACCCAAATTAGAGAAATACATAAGGAACCTGGAGTTCAGATTTTATTCTGATGTCAGAACTATGATGACATTTTCACACATTAAATGAACATATAAGCTGTGATACACTTTGTGAAATATTTTTCCCAGTTGTGTAAGTTTTTNCTTAAAGAGCCTGATGACGTCAGTGTTCATTGAACTCTCTTTACTGATGTAGCAAACCTTACNTGGCAACAGAACTTGTAAAAGAAAGTGTTTAAGGTTGTGAACTNCAGAGAGTAACTGTTACTGCCCCTGAAGACTTTTTCTAATTTAAATATTTATGAATGAAAAACAGCTTATTGCTGGGTGGGATTTTTTCAGGTCTGTGTGTAAATGGTTTTCCAGATTCCTAGGCTAGTAGTGAACCACTAATGACTGCTATAAGAGCCCAGGTGTGCTCACCTGAGAGAGGAGCATTTATAATACTGCTAAACTGTTCAGCATGACTGAAACTGGAAACTGTTCAGCACTTCCATTTTTCTTTTTCTGTATGTATTTCCAGCACTTTCTGAAGCCTTGAAAAATCAGTAGTGTGCAAAAGGATGCAATGTGTCAACTGAGTTTTGCTGGTATAAGTGNAATTTTGAACACAGGTTGAGACAGTGGTGGCTTGTATTAACATGGATGCCAACTGGGAGTGTCATATAAATTTATATTTTGAAGATTACAGTCATGACAGGAAGTCTATAAGCACTTTATTTTGTGGGCAGGAAAGGTGGTGCTGGGATCTTGAATTTCGTTTTTCTGCTTTATTCTCTCCTACGCACATAAAGATTTCCTTTCCTCAGCTTTAATAGAGTTATATTATTTGTTATAAAATAGCTGATTTGGGCCTCTATTTCTTCTTGTGTCCTAAGACAAGAAGTTACCAATATAAAAAAGAATCTAATTAGAAAGATGATGTTCTCCCTATAGTTATGGTCACTGAATGGGATTTTCATTTTACTTATAGAGGTTCTTACGAAAATAAATGNTACTTAAGAGTGAGTCACCGCTGAGATAAAGATGTTAGTGCCCTCCCACTGAATATTCTTGTTGACTGTCTCCTCTGGGGAATCTGTTTGTCAGGAGTTTGAGCAATAATACTTCCATTTATCTTTGAATCTTCTTTTATTGCCTTGTTTCACAAAGTCCCTGTAGTAGTCCTGTCTTTGAAGCAAAGACTACAAATTAGTTTTTGCTAATCTACCTCGCTTCTCAATGAAAAGTCTGTTGCACATTAGTAATGTCCACACATTAGTAATTTCCTCCTTAAGTTTACTGTATTGATTACACTGCATTTTAATCTTCTCAGTCCAGGAGTTTTGTTTGCAAATATCTGACCAATGTTTTTGCAGTTGTCTGGACAATTCTCTGTTCTCATAAAGAACTAAACATATTTTGAATCAATGTTTGGACATCCAGAAGCATGATGTTTCTCTAGTTTTCAGCCTGCTTTTTCTTAGTTTTTTTCCTTTGCAATGGTCATTTTTCTTTTAACTAGAAATGTGGATCTTTTCCACATACCGTGGCTATAATGCAAAGTAAAATCATTTCAATAGCAGTGAGTTCTAGTATGAATGCNGAAGGATGAAACTCTGAAATGTAACTGTTCTTATGAGAATCTTAAAGATTTTTGCTTTGCAAAGCTCTAGAAAATGATAGTGCTCCAGCAACAACAAGTACTTCTACATATAATATTTAAACTCCAGCTAGAAGAAAAACAAATATTATGTCCTACTCAGATTTTATGGGGAAGCCTTTAATCTGATGACATCTGTGGTTTTGTATGATTGATTTTATCCATTGTTGAGTATCATCTAGAAGAGACTATAATGGAGATACTGTAAGCTCTGCTAGTATTATTTGGTTTATGATAGTTTTAGAAATTTTTTTCTTTTAGCATCTGTAAATTAAATGGTAGGTGGTCAAACTTGTGGTGAGAAATAATGAATGAGACCTTTCAATTTTCTCCAGTGTTTAAGTGGTTCATCAGAAGCAGTTAATAGTAGGTGATTTTTTATCTCATTATGTTAATTTTTTGAAAAAAAAGAAGGCAGCTAATTTTCCCCAAAGACATCTTGTCTGACATCATCTTGAGTCATCTGGGGCTTACTGTGGGTATTTCCCTTTTGATTCTTCATAATGTTATTCAGATTTTTTTTTGCTATTTGGCATTCATTGAAGGAGATATCCTCTTTGTCTTGGAAATCATGTGTTATACTTAGTTTCTAGAAAGAGACAAGTATTTCCTGAAGACATGCAGATTAGCTGTGAGCTTTCCTTTCACTCTTTCAGGTACATATTGCTTTGTTTTCAGGANAGTTACTATTTTCACANGTCCAAACATCAAATTATTCTTTTTCAGAAGGAGTTTNGGCATGGACTTCTAAAATAACAGAGAGTATAAGACATTGCTGCCAGTCAGACATTGTTTTGTTGTGAGTGAAGTGCTGCTGGAGCTCTGGGGTTCAAGTTTGAAGACAGTAGCTCTTCACCTCCTGGAGGTTCTGTTGCTGCTGTTGGATGCTGATCTGGAGCATGGTTGTTTCCTTCCTTTTCTGCAGAGTTAGTCAAGTAACAGATGACCCTTGAAGGGAGCTGAGGTAGGCTGCTGGAGTGAGAAAGTAGATTCAGTTTTGAAATTGTTGTCTTAGTTTCTGTGTATTCTTCTCCATACATCAGTATTCTCTTTCTGCCTTGTACTGAGTATAAATGCTTTAAGGCAAAAATAACCTTTTTCTGTACAGCACCCTGCAGAGGGGACTTCTGTTTTGTGACAAAGGTTTCCAAGTGTTGTGGTTTATAAATAGTTACATGTCTGTGCTGGTGAGCAGGATTCTTAGCACTGTACCTCCAAAGCCATCTGCAAATCATTTATAATTGGAAGGGCCCGTTTTTACTAGAGGTTCTCAAAACTGAAGTTTTCTGCAGGGTGTCCAAAATAAAGAGGAATGGAAAAGAGATCTGGAAAAATTAATTCTGAGTTCTCAAGTTGTATGAGTTTTTTGGTAGANTGCAGCCAAAATGCCACGTTTGGAAAGGAATATTAGTGGCATGATGAGATAACTAATGAAATACTTGTTTTGGAAAGGCACTACACATGGGCATAGTAGAAGTTTTTATTGTTTTAGCCTGTTTTTCACTGGATTTGTGAAATAAATAAGTTTACATAGAACGATTGATTTGCATAATGTTCTTTATTGTGGAAACAACTTTTTTTTGTGGGAAGCACGTTGAAAATATCTTTCCATATGCAAATTTTATGGNTAATTTTTCTCTGTCAGCAGCACAGTGAGCTTTGTAGTGATTGTTGTAAAAAAAGAAGATAAAGAAACCTGTGAGAGTCAATAAATTAATATAGAGTAATTCTGAAAATACTCTGGGAATTACAGAACACACTTTTTTCCCATGGTACTTGAGTGTTACTGGGGCATACTGAGAGTTGTTTCAGTTGATCATGCAGTTCCTGTGTATTTTTTCTGTCACTTTTATCTTGCCTGATGTCCTGGCTGCACATATTGTAAATTTACAGAAGAGACTAGCCAGGCTTCAGATCACAGCTGTGTGTGGAAGTGTGTAATAAAATGCATTGAATGTGTGTATATGCAAAGTACATTTATTTTTGGATGTATCTACTAGGGAACTAGTTAAATGGATTCTCATCAGATAGCACTGTTTAAAATACTTGGCTAAAATCATACTTCAAGAGGGATGATTTTAGTGAAGCTAGCATTTGAAGTTAGTGCATGAAAATGGAAAACATTTTCAAAACAGTTTTGGCTAAGATACGTGAAAGATAGCACTTCAAATGTTTATTGTTACTTTAAATAATAACATTGTCTGGTTTTACAATGGTAGTGTGCATGCAGATTTGGAGAAGCAGACCCCATTTGCTTATGGTCCTTACAGCCAATTGCTCTCTGCTGTGAGGAATATTTAACAACAAAATGTCATACATGATTTACAGTATGTGCATCTGTGTGTTCCATCACAAGATGGGAGAGAAAAGAAGGAAATTGGGAAGAAAACAGGACAGGAAGTGATACTCATTAACAGCTTGCCAGTAGAGGAGACAGAGAAAGTCACTCTTCAATTGTCTTCTTGTTTTGCTGGCTTCTGTAGTAGGCCCTCCAAAAATACAGGGATCTTAAATTCCTTATTGACAGATGACTGAAAACACGTGTGGTTTATTTGAGAGCACTGCATAACTGCTCTCNGTTTTGAAGCTGGTACTCCTGAGTGATTGGACTGTGGTACCAGGAAATGAAAAATATCAGTGAATTTGGATCTGAATGGTATGAATTGAGGGATGGTGAAGAAGTCCCTTCAGATTTTACTTTTTTTCTCCTTCAAGAATTAGGTCTTTAGACAGACAATAACTANAATACTTGGATGAGAGGAAGGGTAAGTTGATGGCTGGGAAAGAATCTTCAGGTTGTAGTTGTTGCACATCTGCCTGAACTCCTCATCTTCCCACCTGCATGATGGCTCTCTGAGGGCATATTTAATGTTACCAGCAGCCACAAGCAGAAGACCTCTCACCAACTTTGTTCTGCATCTGTCTCTGCTGCAGTAGAGGAAGGAAAGCCTGCAGCTGCTATATCCAGGGAGAGCAGCA
>OAMK01000046.1:495393-533133 GCA_900205225.1 Saxicola maurus maurus
TGCAGATTGGGTTTTGTGGTGCTGCTGGGCTGGGATGCTGTTCCCCTTCTGTCACATAACAAATGACAGCGCTTCAGGAGGCTGTTTAATGCTGTGTTATAATAAAGCAAGATTCAGTGCTTTCGGGTGACTCAGCTTGTAATGACGCTGTATATGTTCTCCTCTGCTGTTGTGACAGTATTAGTCTTTGCACCTCTTGGGGAAAACTAATAAAATTCACCAGAAAGTAATCTAAGCCCTTTAAATTTTAACTTGAGTGAGCCTGTGTTCTCAGAAAGGGTGATAATTAATATATGTAGCTACTCATTTCCTCCTCATCTAGTACTGTGTGTCTTTAGTCAGCCTTTTGGCTAAGCTTTCTTATTAAATATTTGAATTTGAGTTTGCAAACAGAAATGCAGACTTTTTTCTATCACACAAAATATTACCAGCAATTGAAGATCACAGTTGGAGTATATCTGGGAGATATCTGCAGGTTGTGTTTTCTTATTTTGTGTTTTGTATTGTTGGGAGTAGTTTTGCACAGAATTAATCTGGGTAAAGAGATGATTAAAAGGTTAAGTTGCTAAATTTGTTGTTTAAACAGGTATCTGAAGTCATGCAAGTGTATAGTAAGATTATTTTTTTTTTAATATTTTTTATTTTTCCCAGACTTTCTGAGCATGTTATCTTCATTGCAGTGATGTTTGCTGGTGCTCAACATCTTGGGAAAATAATTTTCTAATAATTATGTTCTAATAAATGACAAATTCTTCTGTTTTAATAATGTCACTGAAATAAATAAATATTGTTTCTGTATGAAAATGGTATTACTTAATGTCCAGTTGCTGTAAGAACCTGGTATATAAGGCTTATCAAAACCATGTCCATGACTTTTTTGGGGTTGGCTAACCATTAATAATAAAGAATTAGATTTTTACTTGAGCCTTTGTAAAATTTTCATTGCATCTTAAATATCTCCTCAGTTATAATTGAGGAAAGAGGTTTCTTCTGAGGTAGCAGAGGAAGTCAGCTTCTTCTTGTTAAGTCTGATGATTAGCTGAAGTCATTCAGACACTGAAATTTTAATTTCCTATGGAAATGTTAATAATGGCGTACTTGAGTCATAATGTCATTAAATCTAATTCCAGACAACATTACTCTTAGGAAAATGAGAGAAATAAATAATGCATACTGAAGCAAGGTCTGCCAGTGCTGTCTAGAAGCAGGTGACAGAGGCAGGTGGTGGTGGTGGTGGTTTTTGTTTGCTTCTCTTCCCTCCTGCAAGAGCCAAGGGGGAATGGGCTGATCTGTGCTGTCCTGCACTGGCAGTCCTGGCTCCAGGGACGTTCCTGGGTGTTTCTCTCAGCTGTGTGAAGTGCAGTGGTGGCTGCAGCAGGCAGGGAATGCCACTGGCACACATGGGAAGGTCTAGGACATGGCTTTGCTCCTGGGNGTGTAAGGACTAGAGTGGTTTGCCACTGACTGGAGTCTTGGCAGGCTTTTGAGGTGAACCTACAGCTGATGACAGAGAAAGATGTCATGTACTTTGAGATAAGTTGCAGATGTCTTCAGGTGATGTATTCCAGTGTGTTCTGTGGAATCAAGACCACAGATTAAGGTATGAGGCTTTAGAAAATAAGTGAGGAGTGCAAAACAAAGCAAAGCAGAAGTAAAATTCCTTTTTATGTGCTTTCATACAAAACATGCTCATTTTTGTTCATATGTTGTTTCATATTTAGCTGTAATCAGAAAATGGAGCCCTTGTGAAGAGAATACATTGGAAATTATTTTGAGGCATTAAGTGATTGTGACTGATGGGTGCTCCAAAATATGCTCATAGCAATCTTTTCTCTCCTCTGTGTGAGATGATGAAGAGATGGTTGATAGTGCAAGCTACTGAAATTNTTGGATATGCAAACTTAGTGATTATGCAGATATTTCAGCTGTATGCTAGTATAATTTAGTGGCATCCTCAGTGTACCAATGAGAAAAATGGGAAATAATGGTTGCATTATGGTAAATTGTTGAATAGACCAATACTGGAAAATCATTTTATATTCTACTTAATATGTGATCTGAGAAGGTTGTTTTCCTACAAAATGCCAACTATTAATTTATATTCTCTTTGTGATGTAAATTGTTAGACTTTGCATGTAAACAACTTTTTTATCATTTCATATTCTGTCAAGAGTACTTTTGGAAAAAATTAGTCCAGTTATGTTTTACCTATCAGTCCTTATTTTTTTAGATTACAATTGATAAATTTTACATAAAGGAAAGACATGTACTGTATAGAACTGATAGGAGATATCTTTTGCTTGCAACCAAAATTCTTCTTTTCTATGTACTTGATTTGATTTTTTTCTTTAATTTTTAATAGGTGCCAGAAAAACACAGGTTTTATGGTATCATATATTACCATTAGCAAAAATATAGAACTATGTATAGCATAACTGGGTGTCTGTGGATCATGTGTGATTCACTGGATTTGTAATATTATTTTCCCTTCTGTAAGGCAATGATTTTGAAAAGATGATGAATAATCAAAGTACTCTACTTCAAAACCAGCTATGTCTGATTTACTGTACAGAACTTATTGCAAAATATTTTGAATTCTCATAAGAGAAAGCAAAGGTTATTAAATATAAATGCTAAAGCCTAACTATTTCTTCTTACTAAATTTGATTAAAATAGTTTAAAAATGCAAGAATATCTTNGTCTCATTAACTTCTTATTTTCTTAGTTCTGGGACAGTTTTTCTTATTTGCATGTGAATAGCAGCAAAGTGTATGTTATAATAATGTTTTCTGCTGAGACTTTGAGTGTGTGTAGTTTCTTAGTTCATTTAGGAAAACAGTAGAACTCTTCCAGCATTTCTCTAAAAGTACATTTCTCCACTAACAAATCTTTGTTGCTATTTCACAAATAACTTATGTCTCATGATGCCAGTGGTTTTCAACAATTTGGTTTATTTAACATAGTTTAAAAAACCCCAACTTTTATCAGACATATAAAACAAGTATACTGTTTTGATTCTTGTGTATTTAATGGGAATTGAGGACAAATTCTTAGGTTGTTGTGCAAAAATTAAGATCTAAACCTTTCTCTCCGTGCATGCATTAGGTAGGGCAGAGTGGTAAGTGCAGTAAATAATTTTGAGATAAATTGGGAGAATACAGGATACTTATCCATTTTAAGTTGCATCTCGAGTCAACCAAAGAAACAGAGCTTAGAATGGAAAAATGTAGTGAAAATTCATAGATATGTGATTTGGACTTGATCAGGGGTAGGCTGACTTTGACTTTTCAGATTTATCCTGAAATCCTTGTTAAATGGTTTTGAGGANCTGCAGATGTTTCAGCTTACATGAGTTATGTTCATTCAACAAAGGTGACTTCTAGCAGAGCAGAAGAGGAGAAAGTTTCAAGGAAACTGTTTTCTCCCATTGGACATTGCAATGCTAACAAGAAGAGAAAAGATCTCCAATTGCTAAATCTTCTAATCAATCTTTTTCCTTTAGCAAAAGTAGTTCTAGGTTTAGAATAGTTCTAGAAANGTGGTCTGATTAAATAAATTAAATAAATTTTGATAGCTGCCATTATCCAAAACCAGCAGTATTGCTATTGTGAGTGTGGCAGTGAGCATACACAGTGTATATTTTGTTTGAGAGAGAGGACTTCTCTCTTCTTTTTAATGAAGAAGTTTTTACATGGGTAGAACATTGTTCAGCAGGATTGAATGCTGACCTCTGCTGGCATTGAATTTACAAACCAACTGTTATCTAGGGATGATGTTAAAGAGAAAAGTGACCTTGGGAAATGATCTGGAAAAAACTTGCTGGCCTTTGTGCAGGGACCTCAACAACATGGTGTGTCTGTGCTTGGAGAATCTCCTTCCACTGGCCTGCTCAGGTAGATACAGCCAGCCAGTGCTGGGGAAATAAACTAAATATTTTGTTTACAGACATGTCTTATATGCTGCTTACTATTCAAATTCTGCTTTGAATTTAGATTTTTGTGTCTTGAATTATATCCCTATAACCTTTGAATCATTCACAGATTATCTTTATAGATTAATTAATTCAAGTTCATTACACAGAATTTATATTTACAGCTCTCTTATAAAGCAGCACAATAGTATTGTTTCTACTTTGCAGGATTTAGAGGCAACAAGTGAAATTCTGCTTTGTGTGCCCAAGCAGAAATGCCTCTTTTCCTGGATTTTTGAAGAGATTAGCATTTGGGTTTAGAGCTTTGCAGCTCTAAATTGGAGGGACATCCACTTGCAGCTGTTGAGGTCACAGAGTGCCTGGGAGGCAGTTCTAGAGTTTCTGAGTTTTACAGACAGAAAAATGAGAAACAGCATGACCTACCTGCTTGGNGTAGTGACCCCCTGGGAATCACAGGAGCTGGGTGGCCAAAGTTCCAGTGTCCATCTGCCAGCTGAGTGCATTTCTCATTTGGATATTGCAGTTTCCAGTGTTGCTTCACTTTTGGAAAGAAAACTTGAATGGAAGTGATTGGTTTGTTCCTTAGGATNTGCTGGAGGAGCCAAGCTGAGCACAAAGCCCCTGAAGGGGACAAGTCCAGCATGTCTGCTCACCCCATACCACCATCTCCCTTAGCTCCTGTCCCTCCCTGACTCTGCAAATCACTTAAACACTCTAACAGGGCAGAAAACAACACAGCTTCTTCTTCTGTTTTACTTTGCTTATGGAAGTACACAGTAAACACCTGTGCTGAGAGAAATTAACTCCAAGAGGGAAAACACACATCAGAAAATGATGCCTAATTACTCCTACACCTAACACTTAACATCTTGTGCAGTTTGGTAGTCTGGTTGTTTGGTCTAGTACTAATCTCAGGTAAGTTGTTGNTCTTTGCTGTGAGAAGATGATGTATGCCTGTTCTGAGTAACAGCTTTTTCACTTGCTAAAAATTAATGATAAATACTGAGATTTGTAGGTTCTAGTATNGTTCTGGAGAAAACATGCTTTAATTTACAAATATTTGTTAATTCCAATATTCATCCAATATCCATTTCCTGGAGGAAATGGAAGGAACAGGTAAGACTCTTGATGATTAAAATGAGCATGAATATTGATATTAACAAATAAATAAAACTTAAATTCTTATGTGTTAATGGCTTAACACATTGCCAAGTGCACTGGACATGCTGGTTTCTGAAGAATTCATGCTTTTAACACAGCTTTCCTTGTCCAGGATCCTGCACTTCCAGCTTTGGCATCACAGCCTGAGCACTCACAAACAACAACTAGGACAGGAGTCTTGCTTGAAATCTAACATGTTTTTGGAGGTCCATGAGGATATCAGGATTATCTTCCTGTTGTTTCATTGCAAAACTTGAAAATGCCATTACTGCTTAGTGCAATGGTAGAATTGTCATAATTCAAAAATCCAACCAAAGATATTATTTTTTTCCTGAAACAGAGAAATGGGTGAATGCATTTTGGCACTCTTTCCCATCCCCTTCCATCAGCTGGTGACCTTCCTTCTGACACACAAAATATTTCAGTCTTCAATTGCTTAAATCAGGCAGGACTCTTAAGTGACAGAAAATAGGATTTTTTTGATGGTAGGTATTTTTTTTACTAATAGTAAATAATTCTACTTGAGCAGCTTGTGAAGAAAAAACAAACCAGATTTAAAATGTGCTGCTTCAGCTTCAAACTGTACAAAGCATTATTTGTATTTTGATTTTTTGAGATGTTTATCTGAATGCTCCTGAAATTCTCCCCTTCAAAAAGCCTACTTGAGCAGCTGTGTCAGGATACACTTTTGGCCATCGAAATTGAAAACAAGACTTTTGCTAAGAAGGTCAATGTAACTACTTTCCTTTTGATCTTGCATCCTTGTGGGTGCCTGGGTAGTTCTGTAGGAAAAGTTTCACTGAGTGAGTCAGTGCACTGAGTCATAGCATGAAGCCTGTACTGCTGCAGACTAACTAATTGGTAACAGNCTCAAATGTAATTAAAGCACAGTTGTCAGCTCTGTGCTACTGACTGACATCCCACTGAAGTATTTTGTTTTTAGCAGCTTAGATTAATTGTTCTTTGCTGTTAAAATGTGTGGTTTAAGACGTTTCTGTTGAATAGACCTGCCATTGCCATTATCTTTTACTATCCTCTCTGATTTTTATAGTACTCAGTTTGAATTTTTTTGCTCTGTTTAGGTCACATATTCAGTAATTATGCTTTTTACCATGCCTGTGCATTTACAGATGTTCAGAGTCCTTTGAGGACTTCTTCAAGTTTCAGTCATTAAGAACTGTCCTATTAGTACTGATTAATGTTTTTTCACTGTTCCTAAACTCTTTAAATCATCAAAGCTTTTAAAAATAAAAAAATATATTCTTTGTCTTGTCTTGCAGATTACATTTNCAATTTTGCTTGTTTTCACTCCTGATGTTCATCTTGTGTTGTGCCCTGTTTTATAATAATAAATGGCTTTTCTTTGCCCACCATCTTCAGGTAATTAGCAGTGTTTTCCAGTCTCATTGGAGCCTTTCTTCCTCCTGTTCTTCAGTTCCTTTGTGTGTGTGTTTCTTACCATCATGTAGCTTGAGGCAAAGGACTGTATGGAGGACATGGAACAGGACATGACTTGAAGCTGTCTCTTTCATTAAGGAGAATAAAACAACNTTAAAGTATTGAGTGAAAGGCAAGGTTTGATTTTTTTCCTTTGGTCGTTTGCATTATTAGAGAAAACAAACCTTGCTGGATTTGTGCAGGACTCTTGCTTGTTCCCACTGAGAACAGAGGGGTGAAATCATGAATGAATGTTTGCAACTGAGTTTCTTCTTTCTTAAAAATACTGAGACAGTAATTTTGGACTTTGAGAAAGATCTGTGCTACTTCTATAAGTGATGGAGACTGAAGCTGAGATGGTGAACAAACATCTTTTTAGAGACTGGAGGAGGCAGAAGATTCTTTGATTATATATTCTTTTTCTCTTGAACTCTCACTGAACTTCTCAGTGAAGCTCTTTAGATCAAAATCTACTGCTAAATCACAAGGCCATCAGTAATAGAGCACTTTTACAGTCCANGAGTGTACCTGACCAGGTGTCCAGTCTCTGGCAGAGAGAGAGCAAGGGAGAGAATTATTATTTTCTACCCTGTAGAACCTTTGCCTGACAGCAGTAATTGAAGAACTTCCTTGTAGGGGGAAAGATGAGGGTTCTATTTGTATAATATCACTGGCATGATGTTGTTTTAGAGTTTGATCTCTCTAAAAAGTGTTTTAAATACTAGACCTCTCCCCACAGCCTTATTCATAGTTNCAATATTTGCATGAAAGGCACTTTTTTATTTGTTGGAACTTGATGCTTGATAATATCATCAAGTTCCCTGAGCTCTTGTATTTTTGAGATAAGTGAATCATACCATCTGCTACAGCTGTATAAAAACAATTTTAATAGTCCTCCACAGAAAACTGCTGGAGCCTTTGGTTGTTTTATTGGACCAGAGAGATGTGTCCTAAGGGAATCCTTTTCCACATTTCCTATTTTCTGTTCCTCATCTAAGCCCAGTTTCATATAAAGCAGCAGTGATNGAAGGTGTTCTGTTCTCTCCTGAAATGATCAGTTGGCTCTGAAACTTGTTCTTTGGATGTGATTTTATTGGTTTCTGGACTGTAGATTTCCCTCATACCAACCTTCTCCTAGGAATGCAAGGCTTACTGATGCAGCTCTTTTTCAGCCTCCTTCCTTTCTAAAGGATTTCCTCCTTCATGCATTTTTCCTTTGTTGTCTTTGTCTTGGTTTAATATGGCTTTGCTCCTTTTCTANCAGTTTTTTATGTTTCCCCTGTTTACTCTTATTCTCCATCAAAGTATTAGTTATGTTGGTTTTGCATGTTATCTAAATTTTAAAAACAGTTTTTAAGTAGGTTTATGGCTGTAACTCATTCATGTATATATTTGTTCTATTTCATCAGTTTGTGAAGATGCTTAGATGTTTTGAATATGGTCACCAAAATCATACTTATCCTAGAGACTAGCAATAAAATTAGTTCTCAAATAGCAAAATGCAGTATATTTCAAAACATCTTTTTCAATTTGAAAAATGCAGTAAAGATCTAAAGCAAAGTTTTCACCTGCTTTACAGTCACTGAAGAGAATAAANCTCTACTTGGAAGTACTCTGTTTCTAAATAAAATTAGATAAGTTTAGCTAAAATGGAAGATTTTTTTCTTGCTCTGTGCAGGAGTTTAAGAAAAGATTTCTATGGTGGAAAATTGTATCTTAGATTTTAAACTTAGTAATTTGGGAACTATTGTATTGTGGTTTGTACAGCAGTACAAGCTACAGCAGTAGTTTTGCTGATAAAGTTGATTACTTTGCAAAATATTAGTCATATAATTGTGATTATAGAGTTAAAAGTGGTGATAGTTTCCTATTTGTTCTCATCCCATTTCTCACACACCATTAGCACATGCTTTTTTCTTTTGGGTTTTAGCACTTCAGAATTCTTTGGTTATTGCTTGGNAGCATCAGTGTGTTGAGTACTGAAGATGAAGAAACAATATTCCTCATCTTTAGTGGGTTTTTTGTACAAAAGCCTGGAAAATCTCACCAGTAGTGGGATTGTAATTTGCTTTAGGCAGAGGAGTGTTTATATACACTAATTAATAAACCATGCTTTTTGAATTGTGTGGGACAATGCTTTCTTCATAACACAAGCAAGTAATTAATGGTGATAATATACTCAGTAGAACACTTAAGTGTTTAGAGGTTGTCTTTTTTGTACCTTGACATATTGCAAGTTACAGCCAATGGTTCTGCCTTGCTGTGGTAGATGGATTGCTTTTACAAATGGTGCACAAAATTTCTANTGGATTAGTTTGTTCTTCCAGGCAGGAAAGGAAAAAAATATAATTACTAAGTGGAATTGGTAGCACCAATCTTGGAATTATTTGTTAGTCTTTTATCTGCTGGTAGAGGGAATAATTAGAGACTCAAGACTTAATTTCAGCAAAGGTTATAAAAAATTTCTGTCGTGTTCACCTGTGTGAGTGGGCATGAAAAAGTGCTCAGAACCTGATGGAGTTGACATTTGGAAAATCCAGAAGATAAATTTTAACACCTACTAGGGCATGAAACAATTAAGGTACTAACTTGAGAATAGGTTCAAAGAATGTAATAGTTGAAATAATTTAACAAAACAGTTGAAACATATTCTTAGTCCTGAGTTTTTTATGGTTCTATAAACTATTTTCCTGTATAGTTTAGGAATGTCATTATTTTTGCTCAGCAAGTCAGGTTACTAATTTTCTATTTCAATAGTATATTAAAATATATACATGCTGAAAGCAAAAGAATGGAATACAAGGGTCAAGTTCTCAAAAACAACAATGACATTATTTTAAAGCAAATATGTTCCTGGGGTGCCAGGGGGATCCTGGAGGAGTGTGAATGCTGAAAGAGCAGAAATACTAAAAATAATACTCCATTTCAGGCAAATTTACTCAGTAAATACNTTTTTCTGTCTTTCTCAATTTTATTGGTCACATTCAACACCTTCATCAATTGAAAAGTTTTGGTGCAAATATCTGATGCATTCAGTGCTTTCAATATCTGAATTTTATTCATAATTCCATGGTAATTAGACTTTGTGTGGTGTGGGGGTTTTTTTGTGATTCTGTGTGTGATGTTTATGTTCTGTTTAGAGATGTCCCTTTTTTGCTGTTTATATTCCTGATTTAAAATACTATTATTATTATAATAGTAATATTATAATAATAATAATAATAATAATAATAATAATAATAGTAAATTACTATACATTTTGACCAGAATAGTTGGAGAATTTATTTGTGCTTATCTGTGAGTTAATTCCACACATGATACTTAATTTTGCAATGCCTGTCTCTTCATCTGTTGCTGTAGAGTGGACATTTGCAATTTTTTTTCTTATATAATTTCTGAAATTAGTTCATTTCCTGGGTTTCTTCAGAAGCTATATCAAATTGCTTGGATTTTCTAGAGGATCTTTGTAGGTTCATATCCTGCAATGTGACATGCTGCTTTTTTTTTAGCAGAAATACAGGATCTGTTGGATAGAGCAGGNTGGAATTTTCTCTCCTGTTTTTGCTGAGCTGTTTCCATGCAGATCCTTGAGAATAAAATTTATGATCGCTCATGCTGTCAAAAATAATTTGCAGAGCCTGGGGTGAAAAAGGATGTGGATTTTTTGGTGTAGTGTAGATGAGACACTGGCAAGCTTCCCTCCCATGTTGCATCCTGTAAAGAATGCTGGTAGTGAGACCTGATCCACTTTTCATACCTGATATCCTCTGCTTGGTTTCATTTTAAACCTGAGCAACTGGAACATTGCAACAGGAAACCAGTCCTCTAGTCTTTATGCCAGTTTTGGGATTAAATATTATTTAATGTTTTCTGGAGAAAATGTCTGTAGTGCAGGCATCATATTAAAATTAACCTTCAGACTACTTTCTGTTATTAAATTTGTAGTTCAGTTGTTTGTTTTTTTATTTTTTTTTAGGAAGCAGAAGGGGATTGGAGCATAGAGAAAACCTTCTCTTTTTGAAGTATTTAAGAATCTTGCACAGTCATTTTTTCCAGATGCTTGTAAAAGNAAATGCTAATTAACAGGGTCAGCTGAAAGTTCAGTAATGTAAGAGTTTGTCAAAGTGAACTCAGTGAGGCATACACTTCAAATTCTTTGGACACAATTCCATTCCTCAGTGATATGTATGTATATTAAAATATATATATAAAATATTATACTGCCAGGAAGAGTGGACAACATAGACATTATTNTAATGGAAAATAAGTTTCATGTATGAATGTTATGTCATGGCTGCTGTAGTGGTGAGCATGAGTGTCTTGTGCATTGCTTTTAGGAAAGCTTAAACTGATCTGAGGTATCAGGATTTGGTTGTTTTTGTGCAATGAACCTTTATTGAGTTCTAATTAACTTTATATTTGTCCAACTGCACTTAGGTGATTTTTGTGACCTCCCCACCTCCCCTCTCTGTTTTATCAGTAGTACTTGAGTTTGCCATTTTTTTGCATGAATTTTGGTNCAATTTCTGAGCTATTGGTCATTCCAAGTTGAGCTGTTGCCCTTCTCTGTAACTCTGGTGTGTTGCTGTTTCAGTACTTGCTGCTGAGTGACATCTGCAAGATAGTGAATTTACCATGGACAGGAAAGAAATAATGGTGCTAGGGTTTACATGAAGGTATTTAACTTTTCCATATAGTGATTTCTAGGTGTTTAGAGCAGACATTATTATTCCTGAGTGATTGCACCCATTGAAAGAAAACTGAAGGCAATTCAGATTGGTCAGCAGCACCTCTTATGTGCTGCCATTTGTATGTTTGTATAGGCAGAGTAACAGGGTGCATCCACNTGGATAAGGGTGTTGTGTGGCTAAATATATTCAGAATATATTTATATTCTGTATATTCAGTATATTCAGAACAGAAGAATGCTCCCATCCTAAAATAAGCTTAATANCATAAGAAAGCATGTAAGAGCTTATTAGGAAAAAGTGTATACCACCAAGATAAACTTTTAATCCTGTATCCTTTTTGAGCTATTAAATGTCTAACATGGATTAGACCACACTTGGTGGCTCAGATTCTGCTTGTTGAAGAGATGATTTCCAACTATAATTGCTTTTTAATTTTTCTTTTCTTGTGCAACTGACTTTTGGATGAAAATACAGGGTAAAGCTAACAGTTACAAAACTCTCAGACCCATCCAGTTGTGCATGTTGATTCCAAGGCAGCTGAGCACTGTAGGTCTGAAGATAAACACATTTAATTGCTTTGTGCTGAGGGAGGTGACTGCTTATCTGTAATTACATGGAATTGGTNTCTGTTATCTGTATGGTCTTTCCTACTCTGTCATATTAATTTGTTTGATCCTGAGTTAGATAACAGGTTTGCTTGAAAAGAACTGGATTGTAAGTGTGCACAGATCATAAAGCAAATTAGTTTTGCTGATGGTAATTCGTTTGCTCTCTAATAAAGCATCATGGCATACAAGCATCAGCATACAAAACTGAGTAAAACCATTTATTTGCAGGCAATAAAAACTGGACAAAGGNAACAAGAAAGTTTACTGTATTTATACTTTCTCTTGTAGTAAAAGCTGTCTCATTTTCTGTGCATTTGCAGGGATTTTTAAAACAGTTTTTTACAGTAGGATGTTAAATATCATTGGGTCTGTTGTGTTTTCAAGCAATGCTGTGTTAGAACTGGTTGGTTAAACCACTGTCTTTATGTAATCTTTGTTACTGAGTGAGATGTGGCTGCTCTGTGCTTCTGTTTCAGTGAACTAACAGATGGGAGCCAGACCAGCTCCTCCCTGGGTGAAATGTTGCCACAGGCAGTATTTGTTGGTAAACAAAAGTATTTGTTGGTTATCAGAAAGTGAAGTTTGGTATGTTGCCCCTTTCCAGCTTTTGATTTATGATAGTATCTGTACTTCATGTTGAAATGCAACCAATTAGTTCAACAACTTCAGTGTAAAATGTGATTTATTATGTTCTTAATCCACTTGTTTATTCTTTTTGCAATTAGCAGCTGAACATCTTATTTTTTAAAGAAATAAAACCTCCACTCCAAAAACTTGCATAATTTATTTGTGCCATTGTGCTCTGTGATTTCCACCATGGCATTCTTTATTAAAATACACAGGTGAGAGAATTGAGAATGGAAGTAAAGGGTTTTATGCTCTGAAGGGCCAAGTAGACTCTATGAAAACTGTGCAATTCTACAGGGTTTTTGTGCTCATTATTTTTGTCAAGGGTGAATTTCAATTTTTGTTTTGATTGCTGTATTAATGTAATAAAGTGTATAAAAGTAAATTACAAGCCATGCTGTTCTCACTAGGAGTTTGAACTCATATTTGTGGTAGGAAATTAATCTGGTTTTAATTGCCTGTGAGTCTGAAGCATGTTCCTTTTTGTAAAGCTGATCTCACATAAATATAAATCAGTAACTGCCTGTTCTTTAATTATGTATTAGTGTATTGTATCTGCATAGCAGATGAGAATATGAGCATCTCCAGTTACAGTGTATTGGAGGTCATTAAATCTTCTCTGTTTGAGGAAGTTTAGTAGCACTGCATTTCTAAATACTGAAAAATGAACTCTGTTGTTACTTGTTTTAGAGTGTGATTGTGTTTAGCTACAGTTAGAGTTAATTTATCAGTAAAGTTATGGGGTTTTTTACAATATGGCAAACAGTTGCTGTAAAATATAATATAAAATTGCAAAAAAAAAACCCTTTAAAAGTCATTGTAAATTATTTTGAGATATTTTAATGTAAAATAAAAAAAAAAAGTATTTGAAAAATTTTTTGGTATTTAATAAATATGTGGCTGAATTCTACCATGGTCCACAAATATTCTGTTAATTTATTGAAAAGAGGACTAATGAAACCTGCATTCCTGGTAGCAGTGTCTCTTCTTCCCTCACCATTTTATACTTGATCTTGCCAAGGAAAAACATTGTTGTCTTTTCTGAATTCCTAGGATGATAAAGACTTCAATTGCATGATAACTTTCTTANGTGAAGAGACTTCTGTTGCATACAAAAAAGAAAACATGGTGCTTCATTTTTTTCATTTCCAAAAAGATGACAAGTCCCACGTTGCTTTGGGTTCTGTATAATTAAAACATTCACCTTTGGATGGTGAGATTCAGAACCCTACTTTAATATGTTCATATATGAGTTAATAAAGAATGAAAATAAGTAGAGGAGAAGAGAATTTGCTGAGTTGCTTACTGAAGAAACAGTTAATTTAACTTAGTGCATGAATGATGCTAAAACCTAATTGGAGATTATTCCCAGATGACAATCTTTTGACTTTCTCTTGTAGAAGAATAATGTATCTGAAATTTATTTGAAAATCTGTTGAGAGGGGTTTTTTTGTTTGTTTTTTTTTTTTTGTCTTTTAATAGCAATTACTTAATCAGTAGGGAATGTTAAGTGAAATAATATTACTGAGAGAAAACTGTTTAAAATATTTGGATGAGTAGATTTTTTGGTGTTGAGGGTAAATGACTCTTAACAGCAACTTTCATTCATAGAATTGGTAACTTCTTAGGACTTATGATCTTGGATTTACACTTCAGCCAAAGATGAATGATAAAAATACATAATTTTTCAAGGAAATTTTATTTTTCTGGAGGGGGCTTTGTGTGTTGGTTGGGGTTTTTGTGTGATTTTGATTTTTTTTTTAAATTGGTTGGGTTTTTATTTTATTACTCTGCTATGTTCAAAATAAATGGAGCATAGAATTGCACAGTTATTTTCCTATAAATGTACAATTAGAAGGAAGGACTGTTCTCAGCAAGTATTCTTTATAATGTTCTGAATTTTTAAGAATATTTGTGAGATTTCCATGCACTGGAGGGTTTTAAGCATGCCAGTATGATCAGAGTTGTAAGCTGAGTCCAGCCATGAACTTCAGTTGACAGAAAAAAGACTCCATATGTCTTTCAGACGAAAAGTGATCCTCCTTCCATTAGTCTCTCTTAAATAGATTGTTTGTTGCCATAATAAGATGTTCCAAAGCCAACACTGACCTTTGGGATTGTTCTGTGTAACTGAGCTGGTGTAAGTGACTTTACCTGTGTGTGACTCTGCAATTAATAGGTTTGGGGATTTTATTGGCTTGAAAATGTTCATCCGTGGCAGTTTTTAAAGAAGTGCTTTTTATTTTTATTCTTACTTAATGGTTCAGAGTTCCTTTTGTGCTGCATTCTTTTATTTGCTGCACACAATGATCATCATAGCTGGCTCAGGAATAATTGTATGCAACTTAAAATGGTGCCTAAAGTAGATTCTATGTAAGAGATGTGGAGTTATTTCATCTCTGATTAAATTATACCTTAAAAGTGTCTTTAAAATTATTCCACAATTAGAGTTTAGCTTCCTGTTGGTTATTTTAATCTCCTGGACTTGTTGTTCAGGACATGTGTTATGAAAAGACAGTCCAAATATATTTTTTTTTCTTTTCTGGCATATTTGGTCATGATCAAATTGCTCCATGACATGTGATTTCAAAAGTGATGAGCTGCAAAACAAAGATTTTCTGCATGTTACTGATTGTAAAATTTCNTCAAAAAAAGCTCACAGTTCATGAAATGATGAAATGGTGATTGTCTGCTTTAGTGGGAAATTATTGACAGAATTATATGTAGTGCATATATAGTGAATAGAAATGTTGAATTCATGGTAGGTGTGTAGGAAAATTATTTTCTTTAATGTAAAAAAATTATCTTTTCAATTGCTGTTTCCAGTGTATCTAAACAATACTTTTAACATGTTTGTCATGTCAGAGAGCTCCAGGGGATAATCTACACTGACATAATTTATAATCAACAGTTTGTGGAAGTCTTGATTGTAGGCTTGGGTTGTGCATGCCTTGGAGGTGGCCTGGAGAAAAGGGTAGGAGAAATGTGGNTTTATTTTGTTGGTGAACAATTTCAGCATCAAATGAGGTTTAGATCAGATATTAGGGTGAAAATACATAAACCTGACACTTTTGCTTTGTTTTAAAATACTTTACTACAGAACAGGTTTGAGAGCTCAGTGGTTGTTTGTCCAGGTTCTGCAGCCTGAATTAATTTTCATTGGATAGCATTTGATGCATGTATGTACAGTTTAATGTTAGTGAAAAGCATTGACTTCAGTTTTTGGAGACTGTAAATTAATTTGGACAAAATCTTTCTGTCTGCTTTTTCTTTGTTGATATAGAAAGTTAGTTTTACAATTACATATTATTTAAAGTTGCTGAACACAATGTTTTTAGTGTTCCTTGGTATGCATCTACTGAATGGAACTATATATATATATATATATATCTCCTTGTGCATTACAAATAGTATTAAAAAGAAAACAATAATATTTTTCTGTTCCTAGAATCACATGTAGTATGTTGCTGCATGCAACAGGGGAAGTTTTTTTCTGGAANCATTTTTGTTTCTCTGTCCACTTGGACAATTATCTTAAAATTAAAGCACTTCAATATCTCCATATATACCTGGTTTTTTAGCTACATCATGGTGAATTCAAAGCATTTTGATGAAGTAATAAAGAACTGGAATTAAAGAAAAACCTCAGCAATATACAAATCCTTGTACCTTTTGGCTGTATGCCAAAGAATGTCAGAAAGGCCTGAATGAAATGTTAGTAACTTAATTTGGATAAATATTATGGATCTCAAGCAGCAGAACCTTTTTGTCCTGTCTTCTGCCAAATAGACCAGATGCATTTTAGGATAAAAAACGTTTTCTCATCCACTGAAGTTGTAATTGGTCTTCAGAAAACTGGTTGGAATATCATGGGGCATATCATTTATTGTCATTAATTCCTACTGCTGGCTGGGAAGAAGGAGGCAGCAAATCAGAACAGTTGTAGGTCGATAAGTTTGGTTTTTTAAGCACAAACTTTTTCAAGTGGTACTTTTCCCTGCTAGTAAGATTTTGTGCATGTGTGTGAATTTATGCATTTCCCTGGCTGTGTTCTCATTGGAGTCAGACCTGCTGTNTTTGCTCCCTGAGGTTTCCCTTTGTTCCCCATCCATACCAGTCTTAACATTTGTAATTCTGCTGGAGACTGATTATGGACTGAACTGTGATTTTGGGAANCTTGCCTTCTCAAACCAGTGTTTGCCACCATCTCCTACCAGATGCCTGTTTAGGATTTTGGGCATTGGAAGTCTGTCTGGTGGTAGTATAAGTTCTGTTTAATGCTGTTGTTTAGCAGAATCCCTGTGTTTAGATGATAGGAGAAAAATTAGTTGAAGTTTGGATGCATTTTTCCTTCCTCTTAGAAGGAAAAGTTTATAGATTTTGTTTGTCCTTCTGATTAATTTTCTCCCTGTGTTTATTGAAACTACAGTTCAGTGAGGTTGGTTTTAACAAAGACCAGCACTGAACATTAATTCTCAATTTTGAGCTCTGCAGAAGGAAAATAAAATACTGAGGAACTGAGAAGAGATTGCCTTTTCTCACAGTGGACTTTAAAATATGTGCCCAAGCAATAGTCTGTGTACTTTGTTCAAGAAACACTGACAACAGTAACTATTTTTNAAATGTCTCTATTCATACCTTTGCAGTGACTAGTTGTGAAAGATATGGAAATAAAAAGATAAAGCAGATTGACTATTTCTTGGGGAAAAAAAAAAATCACTGCTAGAAAAAGATTCCTGTAGAATTTGTTGTCACTGGTCCCCACTTCAATTCAGCTTGTTCTAGTTAGTGTATATTAAATACTTGAGTGTCTTAAAATAGCAAGCTGTAGAAAATTCAAGGTATTTGAACAAGAGGTCAGATACATTTTATTGCACTCAGAGTTGATATTTGAAGAATAAAGCAGAGTGGAAAACAAGTTGTGTTGTGACAGTGAACAATTTCTGTTGTGAATAACAAGGAAATTCAGACAGCAAGTTTAGGGAACATGACTCATCATAGAAACACCAGAAGAATGAAGAAGCAAAAAGCATCTTGCAATGTGTTGATTATTTTGTTTATATTAGTTTTCTGTTCTCAGGATTTTTTTTTTTCCACAAGGAGGTGGAATAGATACAAATAAAGTAAGAATGAACACTTTGATCCAGACCAACAGTGCCTGGCAATGCAGTAATAAATATTTATTGTTAGCCTTAACAATCATTTGAGTATTTTCACCTTCTTTGCATTTTCAAGCAAATGCTAGCTCTCATTTCAANTATGAAAAATCTATTACTGTGAAAAGTGTTGGCATGTCATCCCACTGACAAAGATCAGTAAAACCAGAGAGAAGCACTGTGATCTAGCTTTGATTGGCTTGCTGGTGGTGGCTTTAATATTACAGAAACACTGCAGAACCCTTTTCTCTCATCATGTCACCATTGCTCTCATCACCTCACCATTCATCTTTGTGAACTTGCTTTTGTTAGACTACTCAGTACAATCATACTCCAAGGAGAAATANTGTTACTTTGACATTTGCATGGATGTCAAGTGAATGGAAAACAAAAATCTTCATTTTATTTNTATTTTCTCAGGCAGCAGTTTCCAGGTGTTTCCTTTTCTTCTAGGCAACATGGCTTGGATGCTGGGTAGCTGTTCCTCACTTTTTCTTTGTGCTATGTTTTAAATAAATCAGTATTCTGTTCCCCCCCACCCCAAGCCTGTAAAAAAGTGGAAANTTCCATTTTCAGAACAAATACGTTATGCAAGTTTCTTGAAAAGTTTCTAATTTCATAATTGATAAAACTGAAAATACATTAATTTCATAATTCTCATTCTTTGTAAGTCTTTTTTTTTCTTNTGGAAGATGGAACATGAATAGTGAGGTACTGGGGCTGTGTTCTTGGCTGTTACAGCAGATTTGTGGATCTATCTCCTTTCTCCCACAGGAAAGTTCTGTGATTCTAGTTTATAGTTTGTGAAGCCCAATTTTGGGTGGAATGTCCTCCATTAGGTGTGTATCACTGTTAAAATGTTATATATTGTATTGATATGGGACTGGCANAGTTATTTTTTATTAGTTATTTAATCTATTAGTTATTAGTTCATTACTGGCAATGTTAATTTTGCAAGTTAATTTTTATTCTGCTTGTATTTTAAACTTGGCATTAATATTGTTTTTGTCCTTCTGCTCGTGTTTTAAAGTTTTCATTTATATTTTTTTCTATTCTGAAAACAGCATTTCTTGGTTTTTTGCACCTCAAGAAGTATGTCTTTCCCATTAGGTAAAAGAGGCAACTGGTTAGGTAGGATTCTTTTTCCTTTTTTTTTGCTATTAAGTAGCTTTGAGTAACATTTTCCTCTGAAAACTACATCTGGGCTGATTTTGCTACATAATACTGCAAATGGCAAAATGTAATGAGTTTTACATTCTATAGAGATCATGCACTATAATTTATGTAGTGTTAGTTTCTTTCCATGACAGGATCCCTGTCTTCATTACCTTCTGAGTTTGGTGATTCTTATGAGCATTTAATTTGGGAGGAGTACTCAGAGGGGAGTAATTGTGCATTGTCTCTTCTGTGGTTGTGTCTGAAATCATTGAAGGAAATCATGCACAGGAGGAAGGAAAGGCATTTTCCCTGGAAGGNTGTTTGGAGGCTGATTTTTATTTATTTTATTTTTAATCAGAGAGCTTGGAGTAAGATGGTTTAGGTGATCACACTCACTGAAGGCATGTGAGGTGGTTGTTGTCAATATAGATTTCAAATTTCTTTTTTAATAGAAAAAGTGGAAAAACAGGACTGGAGGTTGAATAAATAATTATGCAGTGCAAGGTCACTTTTTTGGGAAATAACTGTCTTTCTGTTTTTAGAACAAACTCATTTTATGTGTTGGAAAGAGCCATGGCCAATGCCTTATGTGTGCTTGTTTCTCACAATGTATTAATGATATTTTGGTATTGTGTGAGTGTGAACAAGGTGAGAGGGTTTGTCTGCACAAAAGGTAAAGGGCAGGAGTTTGTCACATGGNCAGCAATGGAAAACAGAGGGACTGCTCAGGATTAACCCAGGAGAGAAGATTGTTTGGCAGGAGACTTCATGTCCTATATTCCAGCTCAGTGTGTCTTAGATATTTTGTACAATTTGCCAAAGTCTTTTGGAGATGTTGTCCAGTGTATTGAAGTCCTCTTTCAGACAATGTCAGGGTTGTGAGAGGGAGAAAAAATATTTTTTGAAAGAACATCTGATGGAGTGCTTGAAACAGTTAGTAGGGGAAAATAAAGTTGTACATATAAAGGATCAAATTACTTTTAAAAGGGTATAAAGTTCTTGCCTTTAAAAAAGAAAGAAAGAGGAGAGTGGAAAATACTGGAATAGTGANTTTTTAAATATAAGTATTAATGTATTTCAATTTATGTGTCATGTTTGAGTTTCAATTTTGTGTAAGTTCTGCAGTCCCATTTTGTTACACAGCACAGGAAAAATATTCACAAAGGCTGTTAATTGTTGTGGACTAAACTTTATTACACGTGGAACATAAGCATTAGAGGAATTACATATCAGTCACAGGAAAATAAAATGCTTAACAGGTATTTACTCTGAGAGCTTTTCAGTAAAAAGTCTTGGATACAAAAATGGTGAACTCANTCTCTTTGTATGTCTCTAACTGTACTAGAGCTAGTTGTAAAATCAAAGCTGTGAAATGATTTCTAAAATGTACAGTCACAAACTGATTATAAAATTCACAAGGGGACTNTGATGGGACTGTCATAACTTAACAATGGAATTGTGAGTCACTNCAGGAGAAATTAATGTAATATTATTTTCTAGTATTTATAGGACCAGGAGGATAAAATGTCATTTAATTCTATTTGATTAAAAACTAGTAGGCAAGAGAGAAAGAGGAAGANAAAAATGATGCATCTTTTATTTCAGGCAAGAAAGTTGGAGGGTGTATATAAGAAACATATTATGAAGCAGGATATTACAGTGATTAATTTCAAATTTGATAAATGCTCCAAAATGTTCATGTTCATATCATAATCATCCTATTTGATAACTTAAGGTGATAGTTATTTTTTTTTTAGGTTCTAGGTGCAAAGTGTAGCTTTTGAGTGGAGCAGCCAGATTGTGAGGAATTGAATGTGGATTGAATCAGAGCTGTGTCCTGTGCTCTCAGGTTAAAGATCATGTCAAGAAGTTGGGTTGGTTTGTGTTGGCTCTTTCAGAAAGGGCAGTGGGACTCAGTATTTCAGTAAGCAGGTGTTCATTCCCAGCAGGATTCNTACCTAAAGCTTTTCAGTGCTGTCAATATTGAGAGTTTGTCACTGTGTCATGGCACAATGGCCCCATCCCTTCTCTTCTCTGCATTGCTAGGATTTATTTTGGGTTTATTGTCAAGATCTTGGGTATGGTTCATTAATAAGCAGCATGTATAAAGGGCTTGTCAAGCTTAAAGTTTATCAAATTTAAAGTGAATGAAAGCAGAAGCAGATACCTGTGAGGAAAGAAAATATAACTNTTCTTGTATGAGCTGTAAGATCTTCAAAAATTCATCTGGAAATAAAAACCTCTGTGTTACATACTGCTTAAAAAAGCAAAATTGTCTGGAGATTTGGCCAAAAAAGTACTTATGTTATGTTTTCATGTTTTGCTGTTCAAATGTGATGAAACAAAGACTTTCTCTGTAGTATGGAAGTGTTGTGAAAGAAGGATGGAATCTGTTCAGTCCTTTTAGGCATGACCAAAGAAGAGTCAGATGTTTAGAAGACAGACATGCAAGAAATAAGCAAGTTGTTAAGCATATTAGTGGGAAAAGACTGTTTTCTGGAACTCATGTTACTAGTGAATTTTAGTGGAATAAATTTACTATTCCAGAGTATTTATTTCCAAGATAGAAGTAGCTCTTCTGACACTTCCTCCACCTTCCATGACTCTGCCTGCCAACACCATAGGTGTGTTTTAGGAAAGAAAATAATGATGTTTCTGAAAATGTTCATCTTTGTTTTCTAACTATGGTAAGGAATAAGAGCATTTGTTTTTTTAAATGAAACAGAACAACCAAACCCAGCCATGAAGACGTGACTCATGGTGATTAAACTTTTTTTTTGCTTTTTCCAAGAGGAATTATGATGTAATTTAGATTGGTTTTGATTGTAATGTGTTGCTGCAGAATAAGTGCAATCCTAAATGACACTTGGGACTCCTGTGATTAAGTTTTTTGAGTGCATTTCTGAGTGGGTTAATCTTATGCAAAAATAATAAAAAAAAAAAAAAAGGTAATTTAATTTTCTGTTGCTCCTCCACATATTTCTAAAGGGATTTTTCAAAATGGATTTCCCTACAGAACTAGAATATAAAAGTTAGAGGTTTGTTTATTGCTTATGTACATTACTTCTGGTAAGGATTAAGTGGAAATAACTTGAGTGGAAATCAAAGCATAACAGATATACCTTGGAAATTTTAAAAGCAATTTAAGAGGATTTGTATGTTTTCTAGAATGCATGTTCATCTTTGCAATTTTCTAAGCAAAATTTCTAGAGCATAAGCTCAGGAAACATGATAGTATGGCACAAAGAAACTGTGTTAAATAATGCAGCCACAGTAAATAATTTAGCCACAGGACAGTTATATTATTAGTCTCATAAGTATTTTTTAATTGTCTTTTTTTTTTAAATTTATTTTCATATATATGTCTTTATGTTTTCTAAAAAATGTTTCTGGAAAAATGTTTGGGTGTTCATTGCCTTTGAATTTCTGTTCTTATCCAATGAAATTTGTGGTTGAATTTTAGTTCTTTCAAGAGTTAGACTGGAAAATTTCACTTATAAGGTGCTTATCCTTGGGGTGTATAATTTGTGAGAATAAGTTCAGTTCATATTAATTTCTATTTAGTATGATTGTAATTGATAAGTAGTCTTCAAAACCTGTTTCACATAAAAANTAATCTGAGAAGTGGGAAAAAAAAACCAATCCATGCAGATATTAATATTGAAGTATATGGAAGATTTGTTCTTCAAGTTTAGCTGGAGTTTTCCCCCAGTCAACAGAGGTCAGTTCAATCAACTGAGGAAAAAGACTTCTGGGAATACCAAGGTGAAGAGAGTAAGTCAGATTTGTACTTTGCTTTAGATACATTGTCATAAAAGCAATAAAAATCCTTTTTTTCCTGTGCTCCAGTATGTTTTCCCTAGACTACAGAATTATAGATTCTTNCTTAGTAATTTGAAAAGAAAATATTTCCTAAGTGGAATTGCAGTCATACAATTGCTAAGTGGAGAGCCAGTTATTTCTGTCAACAAACATAGTTCCTGANTTTTATTAACCATTAAGTTCTACTGATTTTTCCCCTTATTGGGCTCATATAGCCCAACTTGCCCTGGCTCAAGGTGCTGCAATGGTATCTTTTCCTCTAGTACCTGAGGGAGATGATCAAACTAAGTTTTAAATCAGTTTTTTCACTGCTGTCAGGTAACAGGGTGTTTGTGTTTTCACCCAAAGCTCTTCCTGGATATGACATTTGGAGCTGGAGGTCACACAACTGCTCTCCTGGAGAAAGCCAGTGGCATCACTGTGTATGCCCTGGACAGGGATCCCACAGCCCATAAAATAGCCCAGCAGCTTGCAGACACCTACCCGTAAGTTGTGTCCTCCTGTCTTACCTGTGGCTCAGANAAGGTTGGTGCTTTGGGGTTTTACATGTCATTTAATTTATTTTTATGGTTTTTATNATAGAAAAGCATTCTGTGCTGTATGTACCCTGTTAAATAGGAGAGCCAGTTCAAGCATGCAGCTTCTTCTTAGGTTTTTGGAGTTAAATGTGTGTTTTGGAGTTTTAATTGTAAGCATGCATCAAGTAGCTTTTTTTTTTTATATTTAAAAATGGATTTTTAAAAAGATCCACGTGTTCTGCTTGCCTTGAGATTGCAAAGTAGTATAAAAACATATCTTCATGGTATGTATTTCACAAAAAATATGGAATAATATGTTTTTAAAAGATGAGGTAATTTAAATATGGATTGTGAATAATTTAATTTTAAAAACTTCAAAATAATTGTAATATGGTATTAGGTTTGCTAAGTATTTTGCCAGTGGCTTAAGAAACTACTGAACAATTTAATAAGCTATGATTTCTGTGTGTAGCTCACAGTTTTCTTTTTAAATAAGAGTGCTGGATTTGCTAAATGAACAATTGCTAAATGCAAACTTTTACATCTTTTTTAGTTATGCAAAGTTCTTGTTCCTTCATTTAATTCAAGAAAGAGCCCAGGCAGAACATCAGTGCATTCATGCAAAAGTGTGCAATATGTAGAGCTGAATATGAGCTTTTCAGAAAGTCAAATTTTCAGATCTGACCAAGAAGAAAAATACATAGATACAAAATTAATTAATATGTACTCATCAAGACTTAAGAAATTTAGGTAAGGTAGAGAGGAGAGAATACTCACTGTCACATAGAAAACATTATCTCAAAACAGCAAGTTTATCTGAAAGTATCCTATGCAAACCTGCATGTGAGAAGTTTATTTTCCAGACAGATAAAGAGATTTTACAAGTGTTGTGTGCTCTCCTGCCAACAATTGACATGGATAATTTTCTGCTTGCTTAGAAAAGATGGATTTGTATAGCAGTTGATGTAACTTATTATGGTTTAATAGACAAAGGAGGTCTCCTAGCTCTTATTTCTGATGGATGCAAGTTATCCTTAGAATGGATTCTTAAATAATATAGCATTGGTGAAAAGTCCTAATCATGGAAGGATGACTGGATATGTATTCTAGGCTACAGAGCCATATTCTTATTTGCTCTGGTGTTTTCCCTCATTTTCTGTCTTTCCTATTAGAAAGAACAGGTGAGTCCTTTTTCAGAAGGTAAATATTATATTTTCTTATAAAATTTTGTGCTAAAATTTATGGCAAANGAATATCCTGTATGTGCTAATAATTAATCTGCTTTCTGTTGAAATTCAGTTGCATAAACCATTGTCAAATTAAAAGGAGAAAGGAGGACTAAGGATGTAATTTATAAACAGGTAAAACTAGAGTTTGCTTACAAATTAATTGAGTAAAAGGGATTTACTTCTGAGATATGCAACTATTCCTTCTGTAAGAGCACAGCCTGAGATGAACCTCCCTGGATAACTGCAGCACAGAAGGATAAACATCCTCCACTTTGTCCTGGGCTTCCCCCTTTTCTTCTCTTTAGCATGGCTGTTTAGGGAGAGGTTATTTGACTTGCTGAAGTGGGTCATTTGCTTTGGAGGTGACAGCACAAAGTTGGGGAAGAGGCTGTTGTGTAAATAAACCAGTAAAATCTGATTCCACTGTCTGAAACTGAGACTGCAATGGGCAGACTGAAAGTCACACTTCAGCTGAATTTTCTGTTGCATTTTTGTCCTGCTTAAACCAGAACAATGCATATGTTAATTGTTATTGCTTATCTTGGCCAGATGACAATAATCTTAGTAAAATCATATAGTTCTGGTTGTTATTCACCATGTGCCTTTGTTTGTTGATGTAATCTTTTTGGATTTCAGTAAAATTTTGGTACTGTCTCTCACTGACTAATGGACATAAAACTGCAACAATTGGGTCTTGGTGGTGGATCCAAAAAGTGGTGATGTTTTTCTTTCTTCCTTTCCCTTTAANATTTCTGTTATTTTTATGCTTTTATATTATTGTAGATAATAATAACCAGAAGGGCTACATGCCTCCTTTTGACTGCAGCCAAATTCTTATGAAATACTATAGATTAGATATAGATATAGATATAGATATAGATATAGATATAGATATAGATATAGATATAGATATAGATATAGATATAGATAAGATATAGATTAGATATAGATTAGATATAGATTAGATATAGATTAGATATAGATTAGATACAGATGTAGATATAGATACAGATGTAGATTAGATACAGATGTAGATTAGATACAGATGTAGATTAGATACAGATGTAGATTAGATACAGATGTAGATTAGATACAGATGTAGATTAGATGTAGATGTAGATTAGATGTAGATATATAGATATAGATACATGTGTGTGTGTGTTTGTGTGTGTATAGAAGAACCTGCCTGGATGAGCAGGGAGCAGTGAATCTCAAATGAAAGAGAAGTGTGTGGGATGTGGAAAAGGGACAGGCCACATAGGAGGACTGTAGGAACATTATTAGGGGATGCATAAATGAGACAAGGAAGGCCAAGGCCCAGTTGGGATTGAGTCTGGCAAGGGATAGCAAGTACAACAAGAAGTTCTTTCACAAGTGCATCAGCAGGAAAATGAAAATTAGGGAAAATGGGGGGCCACTGCTGAATCAGACAGAGAAAAGGCAGAAGTGCTGAATGTCTCTCATTTCTTAGTTTTTANTGCTGAGAATGTCCCTCAGGAGTGCCAAACCTCCCCCCCTCAACATGAGGATTGTGTTAAGGGTGGCAGAGCACTGNAACAGGCTGCCCANGGCAGGGATGGAGACACCCAAAANGGGTGTGACACTGCTGCAGGTGACACTTGGCAGGGCAGCTGGGCTGGGTGGTCCCCAGAGGTGCCTCCCACCCCAACAATTCTGTGATTCTGTGAAATGTGCCCAAAGTTGCTGTGGCAAGAGGAGATAAATAGGGCTAAATTAAATGATTTTGCTATATTCAGAACTTACAAATTAAATCTCCAGAGGTCCCTCCAACCCCAACAATTCTGTGATTCTGTGAAATGTGCCCAAAGTTGCTGTGGCAAGAGGAGATAAATAGGGCTACATTAAGGGATTTTGCTATATTCAGAACTTATAAATGAAATCCTCCATGTGTTTAACTGAAAGATATCTGGAGTAATAAGTCATTGGAGGAGAAAACAGAGGAAAATACGTTTGAGTTTGTGTTTTAAATATGTCTCTATTTTTTGGTAGCAGTTTTGTCAGAACTTAAATCTGAAGAGGGTAGAGTTCCAGCTGCAGCTCTGGCATTCATTTAGTGCCTCTGTTTATTATTTTTATTTTTTAAAATATGCAGTGCTGCTTTAATAAGGAGAAAATGGGTCAGGGTCTGTTAGATATTCAGTGTGTGGGTGGGAATCCTTTGACGTGCTTTCTGGGGAAGCCACCAACTTGGGAATTGCTGCTGAGGATCCAGGAGAACAAGATGAAATTCAGTCAGCAGCAATATCTGTTACAAGTAAACCCTTTCACACCCACTGAAAGGAAGAGGCTAGAGAGGTGCCTGGAATCTGGCAACTAACCAAGATAATGGAAAATTTTTNAGTAGAAGAAAATCATGCAAAGCCAATGTAGAGAAAAAAATACATGCTTTGTAGTTGTCTGAGCAGAGTAAGAAACTGTGCCCCAAAACGATGGATAAATAGTACAGAATTCCCCATACAATTTAAATACCATTTTAATATAGTTTTAAAGTGATTTTTGAGGTGATTTTGCTTTCAGTTACACAATGTTTACAAAAAAAAAAAGTACTAGACCAGCTGTGCATTGTATACTCTGGGGAAAATAGATTTTTTTCCCAGTTCTAGAAAAAACAGAGCTTTTGGTTTTTTTCAATGTTGATAAGACTTCTTTATGTGCTTATGAATTGTAGCTGAGTGTTATATATTGGTGCTTTTCTTGCTATATATTTTTTTAAACTTTTAACTGTAGTGCATAAGAAATACAATTAGTGTGCATAATATAATATTCATTATAATGGTGCCTTGACTACATATAAATATAATTAATTAGTTACCTCTGGGCTTATTTCTTTGTAAAGAATTCTCCATNTATGTCATCAATCTGTCTGTCTCTCAAATGCAGGCAGCAAAGATAAGTGAGTTACCTTAAATATGAAGGGGAAAAATTCAATTGAGAGTAGTAAAAAGACCCTCAAATGCCATTAATATTAAAATATTACTTTACTGACATTTATTTTGTTTCCCAGAAGATTTGAGTAGGAAAGCCAAACATATTTCTGTATCAAAACATAAAATTCAAAATTGCCCTGACACAGGAAACACATACAAGACAACTTGTTCTGTTCACTTTTTACATTGCTTAATGTACATTTAATGGTGGACTCCATCTTTTTGGTTTTTTCCAACCCAAATGATTCTGTGATTTGAGTATCAGGCTTCTCTTATAATTACAGAAATTTCACTATAACATTGCATAGTTTGACACTGTAATTAAATAATTTGTATGTGCACTTCTTAATTTTCATTTCTTTGCAGATGTGAGGGATTTTGATTCTTTGTGTGGGCTACAAAATATTTAATGCAGACTGTTGTCTGGTAAATTCAGGTAGAGAAGGTGTTTCTACCACTTTGTGTTGGGATGACTCCAGACCATTTCCTGCATTATTGAGTTCACATTTCATACACTTGGTCACATTTACAACAGGAGGCATTAAGGCACTCTGCAGAAATCAAGAGGATATAAACTGTATTAAAANCCTCCTTCTTGTATCAAACAATACAGACAAAGGTTTATTTCATCAATGGATGATAATTGTTGAGGANAGAAGACACCAGTGGTTTCCTGTGAGGATGGAAATTATATAAATGTGTAGACAAAAAGATGCTTGTCACTCACTAAGAGAAGGTCAAGACTTGTTGGTATTTAAGATAAACATATAATTTACTAAGTGGCTAAATTAAACAAAAAAAAAGCTGATAGTCTCTGATTCATAATCTTATTTCTTCTACTTTGATAAATAACTAAATGAAAATATTTGTAAACACATTTTTTTTATCAGAATTGAGCTTCATACTTAACTATGAAACATAAAAAACATACAGAGAAATTCAGATTATTTTTCTGATTGAGTCATTTGGCTTCAGATACTATTATTCTTAGATGCATTAGGATTATGCATATAGGTGACANAGACCATAAAAATGAATTACTTGGACTACATGATTGTTTTTTTCTTGTCATGATAATAAACATAATTTGCATTTTAATTTGATTTTAGTCTTTGTGACTCAGCTGTGCCAAGTATTGTACAGAATATTGAAAGGACTGAAAGTAAAATCAGGCAGTTAATTGCTGCTTTGCATTTGGATGCCTGAAAAATACATCAACTTAGATTGATCAAGAGGCAAAGATTTGGATAGAGAGATTTCAGAGGATTTCTGTGTAAAACCTCAGTGGAGAAAACATGTTACTTTGAATGGAAGTTACCTGTGGCCTTGTCACCACTGAANGGTGCAAATGTTTGAGACCAATATTGACTAATAAGGGGTCTTGACACACACAGATTTGTAAGAAATAACACAAGTGTCATGTCTCTACAGCACAAACAATCTGTATTATTGGTACTGTTTATACTGTCAGTCTTACCTGATTACCTGATGCAATTTAAATATTTAAATATAAAGTAGAAAACCAGAACCAAATCCTTTCTAGTAATGATANCCAGATTGGCCATCCATCTTCAAGAAGACCTGTGCCACCTGCCTGGCTGTGAAAGGAAGGAGGAAGATGANGAGCACTCCTTTCCTCCAAGCCTTCTCTGGGAAAACACCTTTTTTTTGTTTTTCTTTTCCTGAAAACCAGTGTTTTTACCCCTCAAAAAAACTTTTGCAAAGCTTGGAGACCAGCTGCTATAAACCCCAGGTTTAATCCACTGCTGCATTGTCACTGCTCACCCTTTCAGATGACATGTGCTCCATTAGCTTATCTTCTATCAGTTTAAGGCAGTGGTTGATCACCACCTCCTTCATGCCTACCAGAGTGATTAGCAGCAGAAGACAAGGCAAAAAATCCCATTCACTTGATTATTAGAATGAGTTTTGGTTCCTTTCAGTTCAGTCTTACACTAAGGCTGGAGTGGTGTGTGACATCCAGCATGTAAGTGGATTCAACCCATCCTGCAGTCTGCCTGTAATGTTAGCACCCAGTGAGTGCAAAAATTATATTAGCACCTAGTGAGTGAAATAATTATATTAGCACCTAGTGAGTGAAATAATTATATTAGCACCCAGTGAGTGCAGTAACTGAGCTTTGCTCAACTCCATCTGAGCAATATCCACTGCTAATTCCCATCTTGCTCTTCCCANGTGTTTGGACTGTTATGGGTTTACAGGGAATTTAGCAGAATAGAGCAGTAGACATGAAAAGCACTGGTTTTATAGGTCTCATCTTTTCTTTGTTTTGCATGGTCACACACTTGATGGACAGGGCACCAAAACTTTGTCTGAAGGAAACTTTGAATTCTTTTTCTGTGGGGTATTTTGCAGATAAAAAAATGGACTGGAAAAGAAATCTCTGTAGGTTTTTGATGTTAATTTGATGTCTTTATTCATAGCTCTTTAGTTGAGATACTAGTTTATTATAAATTCAGNTCTATTGTAGCAAGAATTATGAATTTAAAATGTTAGTGAATTTTAAAAACTTGAAATTCCTTGCTCCTTTTGTGCAATGACTTCATGGCTCAAAACAAGAACTGAATCTCATTGTATAATCAGGGGAATTTCTTGCTTTCAAAGGAATATGTTTCCATTTTTAATTATCATAATTAATAAGATATTAAACATTGAAAAATAGAAGTGTATAGAACTGAAAATGTCTTATTCTCCCCCATCTCTAACCATTGCTACAGAAATNTCAGTATTTGGTTTCCAATCTGGAAGCTTCTTAATGATTTGGTGTTGCACATTTAACAGAAATAGATAAATAGATAATAAAATTATCTATAAAAATGTTTTTGCATTGATTCTTCATTCAGATATGCAATATAAACCCTTTAATTACTGAATCTTGCTTTTGGGTTTTCAGCTCAAAATTGGATCCCCCAGGGCAGGTCAGACAGGTTTTTGTCTCTGGAAGGGAGCTCTCTTCTCCTGCTAGACTTTGAGGTGCAAATAACACCTTGATTCATTGCACCAATAGCATTTGAATCCAACTTTGTTTGTGCCTCTAATGTTGCCTGCCAAGGTGATAGAGGAGAAAAACCAAAAGTTGTATTAAAATGAAAATAAATATACTGTTTACCTGTTATCTATAGAGCCAGATACTTTATCTTAGAAATAAAAGAGTTTGATCTAGGTAAAACACTTGTCTGTTCTCATCTTGCTCTTCCAGTGCTGGGTAATAGCTTTCATGCAGACTTCATGTGTAAATTCCATGATGATGGAGCAAGTTCTCCCAGCCTGGAGTTCTCTGGAAAATCCTTCTTGACATTTCTTTGAAGTTATCATGGCACTGACTTTGTCACAGTCATCAGGGAGTGGCCTTAGAGCAGACAGAGGAGCTTGCTGATAGCATCAGTCATTTCTCTTGGCATGTTCTGCTATGGATATTGTACAGTTTACTACAGGTATCCCTTCCCTTCCCTTCCCTTCCCTTCCCTTCCCTTCCCTTCCCTTCCCTTCCACCAGCAGCATTGTGGAATGCAGGTTCTGTTAATAAATGCAATGAAAGACCATTTCTGATTAATTTAATGAAGTGTTCAATTCCTTCAATTCCATTTGTAAGGTATAAAATGAATATAGTATCTGATACTCATAGAACTGAGAAGTTTGCTTTTGAGAAATAGAAGTTGTAATTGATTTGTTTGTCTTTGAAAGATACTGCAGAGGAGAAACATAACTTGCAGAACATATCAATTACTAAAATGATCTCTTGAGATTAATTTAAGTCAATTGTGTCACTGTCAACTTTGTTTTAGCTCATCAGAGAGCATTATGCTTGTTAGAAATGAAGTTGGACTTAAATTCTATTTTAAAAATATTTATTGTATTGTGAACATAAATGCTGGCAAACCTTCTAATAATTATGACTGACCTTGAGCTGTTTGAATATGCCCTTTAAAGAAAAAAAAAACCAAAACCCAACAAACCAATGAAAAGCAAAACCTGTACTGTTAATAATGAGCAACTTTATGAGAGGTTGAAAGTCATTTTTTCAAACAACAGATTATAAGATTTTTTTTTTTCTTTGAATCATTGAGGGGACTTTTGGAAAGTGTGAAAGTAAAAAGGGAAAGTGTGAAAGTAAAGCAGGGAGTGAATAGCATCTTAGGACTTTGTTTCTTTACCACTTGTGATGAGGTTTGGAAAAAGAGAGTTGTGGTTGAAGGTTCAGAGCTTTGTGAGCATTGCTGTATTGGGAAGTGAAGCTCCTGTGGTCTTGCCATGTGCTCTTACCTAAGCTAAGAAGGGATTCTATNCTTGCATTTGACTTTATTCTAGAATTAAATGATTTAAAGACAAAAGGAAATGATAATTTACTGGTTTAGCTCATACCCCAAGTCAGCAAGNTTCATCTGCAATGCTCAACCCAGTCACAACTTATCTAAAACTTATCTCACATATCTAAAATATTCTCATCTTTAAATATTTTCATCTTGAATGACAATTGCAATAAAAGTTTGTATGAAAACTAGAACCTTCAGCTAGAACCAGAATTCAAATAAAGATTGTTTTGGCTGTAGTTTTATGTAGAACCTCAACTTTTCCTCTTTATATTTCATGAAATNATTATTCAGTTTATCAAAATGTTACTGTACTGCTTCTGCTCAAGAATATTCACTCAATATTGTCGATATTATGTAATTTTTTTTTGTTTGTTTGTTTTTCTCTTATTCCTGAGTCCCTCTGGAGATTGCCATAACAGGAGGAAGGCACTTGTCTTCAAATATTTCAGGACTAGAAGAGCTTGTCCATTTCTATGACCTGTTGAAGGTTTCTGACTAAAGGATAGAGTTTCTTCTGGTCTCTCTCTCTTAAATCTTGTGATCCTTTCAAGTAAGAGTAAATCTTTGGTAAAGATTTAAGTAGTGATAGCTANTGCCTTCAAAAGAGACAAAACTTTGTTGAATGTGAAACAAGGGGATTTTTTTCTTTTTGCCACAGTCCCCTCCAGGATACTTGGCTGCATTCACTTACATGCAGGCAAATCTTGGTTTTTTGAACAAGACTTGTGACAAAATTTCCTTTTTTCTTTTTTCCCTGAAGTTAATGTGATTTCTTCAAACTTCTTTCTAGCCTTCTGTGTTACCTTAAGAGTATTGTCCTTTCCCTTCCCTGTGAATGCAGCCCTATTTGCACATCTAAAACTTTATTTTTGTAGAGAAAGGACTATGGGGTTACTTAGTTTGGATAACCCAGCACTGCCAGGTCCCCCATGCTCCTAATTCAAGTGATAAGCATTATGTATTCAGGAAAGTTCCTGAATTCCAACATTCAGCTCCATACCTGCACCAGAGTTTTGTCCATCATCTGGGTGGCTGAATCACTGAACCATTAAACTTTTAGTTACACAAGCACAGCCCAGGGTTGCATCTTTTGCAGAATGAAAGGGGATANTTTGTTTAATCACTACAGAAGGAAATGAGAGACAAAGCTTCTTGGTACTTAATGAATTTATTCAAGTGGGGCTCAGAGATGCATTGTAATGCAGATTTTTACAANTTGAATTTTACTATACTGTCTTTTGGGTAGAAGTACTATAAATATTTTTAAAATGTTGCTTCCACTCAAAATTGCTTACTCTGGTTTTGGCCATATGTTTTGAAGAACAAAAGAAAAATTATACCTGCCTTGTTTTGCCCTCTCAAATCTAAGTAACAGGATATTATGAGGTAGAAAATACTATTTTCATACCCTCTGTCACCTTTGTTAACATTTTATTAGCCATAAATCATGTAGTTTCAGGCTGCATAGTGGCAGTGTGGTTCACTGTGTGTTCTATTTTTATAACTTTATTTAAAACTGACATGTAACTTGCTGTACCTGAAACCCCAAGTGAGCCAGTTATTGGAGTGTAACAAAGTTTTGACGTCAGAACTGCTATTTATTCCACTGGCAGCCATTAGCAATGCATTACCCTTTGGCACTCGTGTTTTCAGAAACATGCTTAAATTTTTATGACTGGATCTAGCCAATTAGGAGTCCCTCTCAAGACAGAAATAAGGAAGAGATCTTTTTTATAACTTGCTAAATGTAGCTTTCCAGAAACAAGATAATAAAAGAATAAATGGCTGCACTCAGAGTTCCCAAAACATTCTGCTGAGCCTGCTTGCTGCACACGTGTGTCTGAGGGTTGAGCCAGGCTGCCTTGAAAAAGGCATGAGCTGCTTTTATTGGAATTCAATGTAATTACATCAAATGACATGTAATTAATGTAATCTCAGGTCAGCTGGGAGCTTCAGTGGGGTGCTGGAGGGGAAGGATGTTAGGGTGGAGATTCAGCAGGTGCAGGGGCTGGGCTGGCCAAAAACAAGTGCAGAGCAGTTTCAGCAGAGCTTTGTGATGCTGCTTTTCTTCCTAAACTTGAGCAGCAGTCAGGAGTGCATGTGTGTNGTGCATGCAAAGGGGGGTGAGCAGCTGCAGGAGAGGGGGCTCCAGGATGTGAATCCTGGCTGTGGATAAGAAATACTCAACGTGCAGTAAGAAATGCCAGCATCTGCAAACAGAGCCTACAACAGATATGTTTTCCATCTGTGTAGTTTGCAGTGATCTTCTCCTCAGGGCTTGGTAATATGCACTGTGTGTTCAGGCATGAATTCAGAGCTACCTGTGGACTAAAATTACAAAATGCTTGTTTGTGCATGCTGCTTTACCAGTGTACTGTAGATTTGTTTTGAAGGGAATGCTCTTTTTTATGTAAGGTTATTATTCCATTCCTGCACTTTATTAATGATTTTGTGTTCTTTTTATCAGTAGTGAAAATACTGCCAGCTTTTGTCATAGGCTCTTTTCTGCAAAAAATGCTTCTCTTTAAGGCTCTGATCTTTATTGTAATGGGGCAGCTTTAATATGCTGCATACAAGGTTGTGGCTGCAATCTAAATTTGGCAGCTACATCCTAGTTTTCCAAGCAAATAGAAGCTGCTTGATCTTAAAGTGACAGCCATCTGCATTTATGTGTAATTTAGTTATAATATGATTTCCAGGTGAACAGTCATTTTTTGGGCAGCCATGAGAGGGAAACTTNTTGGATATTCTGTTTCTAGTTCTTGTGTTTCACATGTGTGGGACCTTTGCCATCCTTCCCTGCTATCCCCTGGAATTTGGGTGTTTGTTCTGGGGGCAGCACATCAGCAGCTCTGCTGTCTTTTACCTGTTTTAGGGTCCTTACAAGTTAATGGGGACAAAAATTTTCTTTTGCAGAGTTGTGACTGAGGAAATTGTTGAAACATCCCAGGTTGAAAAAAGTAGTTGTGAGGTCTGAGACAGAAGGGGTTGTTTGAATGGAAATCCTGCCTAGGAGCTGGCAGATTTGGAGACCATTGAAACAAAAAGGAGAAAAGCTCTGCTTGATTCTAGAAGAGAAGGANAACTGCAGGAAGTGTTTCCAGCTTCTTTGGAAAAACAGGGAGGCAGTTAGAGAGGGAAAAAAGGATTTAATTGCCCAGTGATTTCAGGAAGGAGTCATTAAGTCTTCCAGAAAGTGAGTGGCCTTGTGGGTTTCTCCTGTGTGCACATTTGTTTTGCATCTGTCTGGATCTCCATCAGAGCTGTGCAGTCATTGCCATGGCATGAGAGAGTTTGTCATGTCAAACAAACCCAGTTGTCTTTCTGAATGATCCTTTCAATATTTNCTTTAAAGAAGTTTTCTGGTGGAGAGACCACCTGTTGATGCTTTGAGTTTCCTGAAGCAGATCATGCACAGCCTTTGTTTTTTGGAATACACACCTTTTGAAGCTGCTAGCTGGCTGCTCATGGTGCTTCTGAAAGATGAAATCTTTAAATCTCTGATTTAAAAACTACACTCTGATGTTAATCCAGCTTTAAAATTACTATTAAATATTTTAGCTGCATTTTCCTGAGTGCTTGCAGATGTTTAGGCAATATTTGGAACAGTAATTTTTGGATATCTGAATAGGGATTGCAGACTTCCTCCTGTTACTACACATGCAAAAATCAAAGAAAAGACCTGTTGGAGGATGTTTTGTAAAAAAAGGAAATTAGAATAACAGTTTGTAAAGTTCTGAAGTAGCTATTCAAAATGAATTCATATTTAGGCTGTCACACCTAGATAGGTTGAAAATCTAGATTTTTAGATAGATTCAATGTGGACATCCCTAATATGCAATTTTTTAAAATCATGAGCTCATCTTCTTGTATAACACTGGCAATAGTTGCACAATTTCACTATAGTTTTCATTCCTGGGTTTTTGTCAGCATTCCACCCACTTCCCACCCCCAAAAAGGTAAAATTTCAGTGATTTCATATCAATTAAGTGAATATAATTGAATATATTCAATTTGATCCCTGTCAGTATCATTATAATGGAGAAGAAGCCTGGCTCATAACTATTTGTGTTATACATGGATAAATTAGATATAATAGCAATAAATAAGCATCCTCAGTAAAGATAAAATTTCTTACCCCTAGGAAGCAGGAAAAGATTTCTGTGTGATGCTTTCTGAGGTAAACACTTCTTCATTGTTCACAGACTGTGGAAATTATTGTGTTGCAAGAATACCTATGGGATTGCCTTGATAGTTGTAAAAAAACAGTGGGGAAGAATATGGAGAGCAGGAAATGAGTGAACATGTGGAAAATTGGGAAAATACAGCAAATTCAGGGTACAAAGCAAGTCTAGAGAACAAGAGCTATGTGTGAATTGTGGTGAGAAAAACTGAGCATCAGAAAAATTCCAAAAAGACAAGTGGTTTGAATAATTCTTAATTGAAGGGAATATTATGAGACAGAGATAAAATGGATGGAGGAGATGCAAATATGGAATGTGACAGGAAGAATACAAAGAACAGAAATTAAATACCAGTTGACCATTCAACAGCAGCAGTTAAAATTTGTGGGTAAATCTCAAAAAAGAGCTTTATATGAACTTCAGGGTGCATCTGCAGGATGTGTAGTTCAGGGTGGATGTATTGAGTGAAGGAGAGGGAAAAAATGAAAATCCTGCATGGTTGTGCATTTCAGCCTGGCTTCATCTTCTACCTACAAAAGCATATATGGCATGTCTTGGAGCTGCCATGGAAAGTTCTGGGGCTTTGCACCTCTCTGTCCACTTCAGCATGAAATCAATCACTGAAAATGCTTCTAAGTGANCACTGGTCCCTTCAGACTTGACTGGAAATTGCTCACTTTTCTTATTTTTTTTTTATTTTTTTGTTTTTTGTTTGTTAACATCTCTGTTCATATGCTCAGCTTTGAGGTAAAATTTTCAAGTTCAAAAAGAAATATGGGTTCTAGATGTTATACCTGTTTTAAAAAAAACCAACAAAACAATAATTCATAAAATAGTTTTGGTTGGAAAGGAACCTTAAAGATGGTTTGGTTCCAACCCCTCCTTCATGGGCAAGGATACCAACTATCTACATCCTTCCTGTAATATAAGTATTTTTTATATATCTATATACATATATTATTTTTGCAATAGACTGAAAAGAGCCAGCATTATGATCTCTCCCTTCAGATGTTTGGGATGCTTTTGACTGCAGGGAAAAGAGCAGGGAGAGGACTGTTCTGCCTGTATTTCTATTAAAAAGAAATAAAATACTGATAAATACCCCTGGTGCAGTTACAGGTGGATCAGGAGATAAGACAGAAGAAAGAACAGAATGATATAAGCAAAAATTTGATCAGTCACTTTTCCAAAGACATGAAATCAGATGTTACCAACTTGAAATTTAACTGCAGATTTCCTGATCAAAACTTAGCAATGAAACAACTTAGACCCTGAATGATTTCCAAAAGAAAATTCAAATGAAACAAATCATGGATGTTAGAAACAAGGGGTTTAAGCACTGTCAATAAATTGTAAAATTAAAACAAAACTTAATGTACTTTTGAAATTACTAAACACTNTTTGCCTTGCCTCTTCCTGGGAGCCTTCCATAATAACAGGAGCTGCATAAATAATGTCTGGGTGATTTCTTGTTGTTTATACATATTTTCCCAGTGTCTAGCTCAGAGCTCCTTTCTGCCACTTCAGTCAAGTCTTCCTTGACTTGCTCTGGTGTGGCATGCAGAGTGGCTGAATNCTGATACCTTCTTAATAACTTCTTACTGAGATAACTGTCAGATCCCCTCCAGCCTTCTTATTCACAAAGAAAAACAAAGCAAAGCACAACTTACAGTGTTTCCATGTGACTCATGTTTTCTACCCACTGCTTTGTTGGTCTCTGGATCCCTTTCTGCTTATTGACAACTTGTTTTAAAGCTTTACTTGCTGTAAAACTTGGCACAGTACTCGAGGTGATACCTGATAAGTTCTGTGACACATTGGATACTTGACTCTTAATTTTGATTANCAGACTTTTGCTAATTACACTGTGAAAGTGTGTGCATTTTTTCCTAGTGGATGCATCTGTAGAGAAGCTATGCCAGACCCTTATTGTGAA
>OAMK01000046.1:550956-611348 GCA_900205225.1 Saxicola maurus maurus
TTTTTTTGTACTGTAGTTTGACAATTAGTTTAATAATAGATTTAACATGGAGTGATGTATCATTTTGTCTGTTGAACCACAGAATGACAGCAGCCTTGGGTATTCTTTATCCTGGCTACTTTCAAAAATCAGATATGTCACCTCTGTCTTAGTTTAAAATTTCTGTGTTTTAATATTTTANCAGGATGTACCATGGCAGTTTCCAATTATGAATCATTTCTGTATTTTTAAAGAATCAGGAAGGACAAAGCATGCTTCACCTTGTGCATGCCANCTAGAACAGCCTGAAGAGACTATTGAAGCACTTCATCCTCCTTGCTCCTCACTGCACACANCTTGAAGGATATGCACTTAGGCAGGAACAGAACCTCTACATTTGTGTTCCCAAGTAAAAATCTTCAAGAAAAAATATAAGGCACAAATCCTGTTCATTAACATGATATGTAGCTTCAGGATGTTTTTATTTTCTTAACCAAATGATGAAAATCCCTACATCACNACATGAATAAGTCTAAACTGCTGACTTTGAATAGAGACCTTTAAAGTTCTAATCCAAATTTCACNTTTGCTAAAGAATGCTGTAAAATATTTTATCAGTATCCTGAAGAGTTGAAAAATTGAAAAATTTATGGTGTTCTTAAAAATTTGTATTACTTAAACTGAAGGTCTAAAGCACTTAAATTTAATGATAGAAAAATCAAAAGGTTTGGATTTGTAGAAGTCAGAATACTTTAGCAAAATGTCCAGTCAACCAAGGCCCAAAACCTTACATTTTTAATATCATCATTAGCAATATCCTGAAATGATAATTTTGGGCTTTGTCATCTATACCTCNTGCTTTTTGAAAAACTGTTGATTAAGAATTTGAAGCAACCCTNTCACTGTGTTAGGATATGTGTTACAGACAAGAAACTCAGTAATTCTGAAATAATTTTGTGCCACAGCTTAAACTAAGGAAATGAAAATACTATTTTATGAAAGACAGCAATTGAAGTTCCCTCCATGTTTAATGTGCTGCATGTGAGTCATTTGTTAATGGTCAGCTTCTGTGACAATGAGAAGGGTTTTTTTGTTCTCACTTTAAATTCTCTGCTATATTTGAAGATTTCTTGATCCACAGTCAGGTAGTGTACATGCCAAAACAATGAGTCCAGCACACATCTGCCAAGACAATAAATATGCATGTTTTGTGTGCTTTTTTTGGAGTACACAAGTAGTNATAACAATTTTAGAGCTGCTACACTGATCCCTGGTTGCATAAAACTTCTTCCAGTTCTAATTTGATTCATCAGGTAGGGAAGCACTATGGTGGATCCTGCCAGTTTTTGAACTGATTAAGAAAACCTTAAGGAAGTNTTTTGTAATTGTGATGTATTTTGATTCATTTATCATCTATCATTAATATAGATTCTTGCATGAAATTATATTGGTGAAGTTATTGGAATAAGCCAGAACTGAGGTGCCACAGACCATAGCTACAGGAACCTCATTATGGCACAGCCCAAAAAAANCTCTGACTAATTCAGGACTTTACCAGAGTAAGATTTATCACCTATATTAGTTAAATATTATGTCTTTTAAAAAATAAAATATTAATTAGAATAATAAAATCTTGCATTTTAGGTTTTGCANATTCTTTTCAAGCCTGATTATCTTCCAGAACAGGATCATTTTTTTTGTCTTTTGTAGGAACCAGCACACAAGCAAAACAATCCAGCCAATGAAGCTGGTGTCAGTATATGAGAATTTGTGTAGTGTCCATATTTCTTTCTCCTCTTATTGATTACTATGGCTTCAGATTTTCTACAGCTCCCAGGTTTTATCTTAAGGTCCAGCTNATAATCAGAATCACAGTGAATCTAGATTTGGACTAACCTGAACTTGGAAAGTTTAATTTCTTTTTATGGAATGCTAGACTTCTGGTCTTTCCTACCACCCCCCAAAAGGTTAGAACATGTATTGCAGTTCCTAATTGATTGGGAGGTAAAACTGGGATTGGGAGGTAAAACTCACTGTTTATANTTTTCACAGAGCATCATTGAGTGCTCTGTAAATACTAAAAGTCAGTAGTTCTCAGCTGAAGGGTTGTGAATAGATGTGTGAAAGTTGATTAAGAAGCACTTCCTGATGTCTTTTGTTGAGTTGTTTGGAAACAATAGGTCTAACTGCTTGTGCAGGAAAACTCATTAAAAATGGTGACATTTTTACAATGTTACTTTCAAATGCTTTTCCTGTAAAACTAATGGTCTACTTGGATTTCTTTTCAGGGGACAATATACCTTTTTATCTATTAATTTTTTAAAAAAATATTTATTCAGAGCATTATTTAGATACATAATCTATTAAAAGACAATTTTGAGATCATGTAATCATTTGACCTTAGCTTGAAAGGAGTTGATGATGACATGCTAAAGAAATTAAAAAAGTTTACAAAGAGCTTGAATCAGTACAGTCAATTTCACTCAGACTGGTTCACTTTTCTAGACTTTAATTATCAGTTTGGGATTTGTAATATTGCCTGAATTTCAGATGGGTGAGAATTAACACTGTACTGAGGGAGCCAAGACAAAAGGACATTGGCTGCGTCACAGAAACTTATTAAATGCAGTGCTAATTCAACAGACCCATTCCTGCAAACAGGTGCACCATCTGAATTCATTTTTAAACTCTCCCACTCTCTTCCACTCTGGGGACTTGAACAGTTCATATTGACAGGCACAGCATATTTCTAATTCCATTCACAAGCTTTTAAAATTTCAATGCATTTCAACATGTGGACCTATTAGGTTGTTTCTTAGTGTAAGNATCATCAGGGCATCCTGAAACTAAAAATGGTTATTTCTCTCACTGGGATTTCAAACCATTAATCTAGCCAGAAGTGTGGTGTTTTTATGAATGAAATTCATTTTACAAGCTTCCCTTACAGATTTTTTTTTTCTTTCTGTGCATTGAACAGCCAGTTACCAGGAAGGATTTTCTTTAAGTGCCTTGGTAACTGGAGGGGTCTCTTATACACATCTAGTTTTTTTTTCTTTCTGTGCATTGAACAGCCAGTTACCAGGAAGGATTTTCTTTAAGTGCCTTGGTAACTGGAGGGGACTGGGTGAGAAGTGATGTGCCTGTGCAGAAAGCACAAACAGATTTTTATTTAACTAAACTAGAGGAGTAAGAGTGATAAGAGAGTTTTTCACCCATGGAACACAGATCAGAATCCACAGCCTCTACTAAAAAGCTGAAGACCTGTGTGACAGAAATAACTACCAGAGATTACATTTGTTAGTTTTTGAGAATTGACCAGTAAGTCTTGGATTTTGTTTTTAGTCTGGGAGGTGTTGGTTGCATAAAACTGCAAAGTGGCTGCATTTCTTTACCAATGTCCTGAATATCAGCATTCTGCACTTTGTTACAGGACCTGCAGTGCTCTTTGTGCATGTTCAACTGAGGCATGTAAGGTTGTATTTTACTTACAGAATATAGCTGGGCTTTAATTAATTTTTCTTCAGAGTGTGCTNAATTATTCACACTAATAAATTAATGTCACAGCTAATTGTCATGGGAGGTTATTGCAGGAAGAAACTGCACTCAACAGGCATGGCAGGATAAGTGGAAGAACTTTCCAAAGACCTGTGTCCTAGTAGTGCTAATAGCCTCAGTGTCATTAATCTTTTATTTATCTATTTATTAATCTAATTCATTCAANAGCTCTGAGCATTCTACTAGTGTTTGTAGTTGTTTCTCAGCCTTTAAAGGAAGTTGTGTTTGTTTTCCCTAGCACAACATTCCTTTGTGTTATGCACTGAGACACTTCTCATCACACACAACTGGCACTCAGTGGCTGATCCAAGGGTTCCATTTTCAAAAAAATCTATTTATAGGTATGCAAGGCCATATGGAAACAGATATCATGTCAGTTGGGACAAGCTTGGTGCTGCTTTCTTGGGGTACCTCATGTTCTGTGATTTTTTGTTCTCCTTTTAATTGAGGTCTCTCACCAAAANGAACTTTGTGGCTTCCACAATGAGAGTACACATTCTTTTTGTGATTCATAGCAAATATAGAAGGTTATATTCTCAAGGGCAGAAATCATGTTAACTAGCTAGAGTAACTTCTTCTAGAGTTTTCAAATGATGGAGGAACCTAGTTCCTGCAAGCTACATCTGTTTATTCTGTTTTGTGACACAGCTTCAAGCCACCAATTCTCATGCAGTTGTTTGTTGGGAGAAGTCAAACCTGTTGCCAAATTCTGTCTTGAAGGATTCAAACATCTGATTGTCTGCATCTAATAAAAAATATTTAATCTGGTGGTTTTAGGTCTGACAAACCTTGACATATTCTGCTGTGTTGACATGTGAAAGCACAACAGTACCAGCTGCATTTTCTAAATTTCTCAAGGTATTTTTGTGAACATTTGAAGAAATACAGGTGTAGTGTTCAACAATTGCTATCCCCAAGCAAGGATACCTNTTTTAAACTTTAGGTAATTCATTGAAAGATAGTTATTACCAGGTAGACACTGTCTCCAGTGATCTCTGCCTGTGCAGAAATGCAGTTATCTGAAAGGCACCAGGTAAAATTGCGTCCACTGTACATTGATTTTTTTTCTTAAAAGGATAACATAACCACAAATACCAAACTGGCATTGACTACACTGAGCTGTGAGGTGAGACTTATCCATCTTTTTTTCCTTTATCTTGACTTCAGACATCATGTTTTAGTTCAAATCTGTGATGCTTTTGGAGAAGGGANGTCTATTAAAAAAACCCGACACTTAACCACAAACCATCTTATGCTCAGATATAATTCAAAACATAAAATAAAGATATATTACAGAGAAGGAAGCTGAGTACTCAGGGTTCAGTTTTGAGCATGTTTTCCTTTGGTTTTGCAGAAATATTCAGTTTTTGACATGATCTCTCCCAATGTGTGGCAGGTGCTTTTCCAGCATCAGCTCTCTACGCGCGCAAGGATCTGCTGCAGAGACCCGCACACGTGGCCACTAAAACCTTCCAGGGGCTGAGGATCTTTGTGAATGATGAGCTCCACGAGCTGCTGCTGGGGCTGAAGACAGCTGAGAAGTTTCTGAAGCCTGGGGGGCGCCTGGTGGCCCTGTCCTTCCATTCCCTGGAGGATCGGATCATCAAGCGCTTCCTGCACGGGATCGACATGGCAGAAAANCACAACCTTGGCTCCAGGCAGAAGATAAGGCAGGCTCTGAAAAAATCCTCCAGAGGAGATGCACAAGAACCTCCCCCTGGAACATCCAGCTCCAAGTGGATCTTTTTACAGAAAAAAGTTCTGACGCCCCAGGCCAAGGATGTTGAAGCAAACCCAAGGGGAAGGTCGGCCAAGCTAAGAGCTGCCATTAAACTCTGAACCAAAATATATTATTACATGATTTTATCACTTCCTTGCATTCTGTTTTCCAGAATGATAACTGGACAGATAGTATCAAACTGGAAAAATAAAATGGAGTCTTGTAGAAAACATTTATTTCTTACCTTTGTGCTTCTGATTAGGAAGTGGCATAGAGCATGGAAATAAATGCTTATAAGTGGGTGTCACTAATTATACAAAAAAGGACATCTTTNTTTGAAAAGAGCATCAAATACCAAGTTTATACAAATTGCAGGTTTGATGGATTTGTAGTATTCCCTTTAGATTAATTTCAAAATCCTGACATTAAATTCAGCAGCAAGCTGGGACATATTTTCATGGGGGTGGATTTCACACACCTAATGCTGATTTAGTCTGGTTTAGTCTANAGTAAGTTCAAACTAACCTAAGAATTCTTGATATGTATGTCTCTAACTTGTTGCATGAATGCTTATGGGACAAGACTTAATTCTTAAATAAAGTGACATCTTTCCAGGAATTTGCAAATGGACTGTTACCTTTTTTAAAATAAATATTCACATCTGGGTGATAACCTGGTTGTTTAATGAGTAATAATTGTAAATAATAAATATATCTTGGGGGAGAAAAGGGTTCTTAAAAAGGGAATCATAACTTCTGGGCATAGATCCACTACATATTTTAGGTGTGGATGGAATTATTATTAACCTATCAAAAAAGCAGTATTGTGGGTCTTAGGAAGTATTCTCCTTTGCTGGTGATTGTTTATTAAAGGGTAGGTATTAAATTATTTTAGGAAAGGCNCACTCTTAACACTTAGCTTTCTGCTCAGGTGCTATATATACTAGGTTGTAGAACATTTAATAGAATTTATTTTTTAGTTACTATGAATTAAATTTAGTTTTTATCTTAAAAGACCACTGGTTTTCTAGTTTTATATGCTACAAATGAATGGAAAATAGTACAAGTTTCAACTTCTTTGACCTCTGACTCATCTCTTCAGGAAAAGTTCTTAACTTAGATAATCAAATTGGTACCAAGATTTCATTTGTGATGTCTGAAACTTGGTTGGTAGGATTAAAAAAATGCANTTTCTGACTCAGTGAAATGACTACTACACTGGTTTCTGAACATTCTGAACTTGATTTTCAGCAAGCATCCTCTTTGTGTTGATGTAAGTGATGACTTCACAGGAGTTTTTTGGGTCATATTGACACAAGTTGATATTTAGGTTCATTGTTTGATATACAATACAGAGTACAGTAATATATACATACAATATGCAGCTGGGTATTGTTTAATTCCNTGGCAAAGGTAAGTGATAGAATGTATTCTTGGGTATAGATGATAACATCTATCACTAATCTGAAATAACAGTTAAATGGTGATGGGCATTTCAATCTTTTATGAAATTTCAATATTTTTCCACTAGCTTCATTATACATGCTGCTTAAATAAAACATTCCACTTCAAATAATATTACTTACTCTTGTCATCTTTGAGACAACAGACTGTACCCTGAATAGACTTTTTTTTTTTCATGCAAACATTAAATATAAATGGCTGAGGCTATTTTTAGCTNAGATTTCATACTGAAATGTATTTCAATTGTAGATTTGAGAAGCTGTGCCTCCAGCACAGGCTTGGGAGAGTTGTAGTTCCATGCTGTGCATTGTTCAGGACACACTTCAGGGAAACACCACCCAGTTATGGCAGAATTTGTACCTCAGAAATGATAGAAAGCATCCTTAGGCTTAAAACAATGTTTAAATGTTTAAAATCCACACTTCTCATNCCCAAATTGAGAGGCACAGTTTCTCAGGATCACTGAATTATATACAAGGTTGTGCAAATACTCTCCCTCATTTAGGACAAGAGGCTTTTATTTGCCTTCAGGTTGGANTTGCACAGCCATGACAATATGAAATTTGGGTTTTTCCCTTTAGAGGGTCTGTTTCCTTCTTCTCAGCATCTCCTNATTTTCAGCTTTAAACCTGATGTATGGAGAGCCCTAGAATTTTAACCTCTGCTTGCCTGAAAAAAACCCTCTCTGGCTTCCCAGAAAAAACTCTGGTTATATATTTGGTTAAAGTCTTCTTGTATCTTTAAGCATTTCACTTCATGAAAAACAGGGAATTTTTACACAGACTATTTGTATGCATTGCAAACATCCTTTCTATTCAATTTACTAGGCAAGATTGAATTAGTTAATCCAAGTTATTGTAAAAGTTGTATGTACCTGCCAGGTAAAGAAATTTGCATGGAATAATTATTTGAAAAGTAGACACACTTATCCTGTGACTAAGATATTTATAATAAAAAGAATTAGTGCACTTTAAAACATAATTTAATGTAATTAATTAANAATTTNNANCATAAATATTNAATATTAATANAAATAAANCCCATAAATATTAAACATAAATAATTATTAAACATGAAATTAGTTTCTGTAAAGGTGTATGGAGGTGTTCCATAGGTGGGAGTTGGAAGGAAAGGATTCCTAAAGGAGTGTGAATGGGCAGAATCTGACTTCAGTGAGCNCTGTTAGCAAGTGCCTCTTCCAGGAGCAAGTGTGGCATCAGATGTTTTGCATTCTGCTTTCTAGAGCAGCATTTATATGGTTATTAATGATTCATATAATTGCTCTAAGATTACTTTCTGTGCTGGGGAAAACAATAATTGGAGAGTTTTCTGCTCCTAGACAGTGAGAAGAGCTNTGCCCTCAGGAAAGGTGATGTGCAGGGGTGGCAGAAGAGCAATAACAAGGCTCAGACACAGATTGCTGGTGATTTGATTAATTTAAATTTTGAAATAACTTAGTTGTTTTAAATAATCAGTTGTGAATCNCTGTTTTTAGTATCACTGGTGAGAAATGAGATTAATTTGAATAAACAGAAGTAATGAACCCATAAGTCAGTATTTTGCTGTCCATCTTGCTTAACATCTTTAGTAGCAGAAAACAAGGGCTCAGACCTGGTTTTCTTGTGCTCTTCTCAAGAAAAACCCCTTCAGTAGGTTTAGAACCATTTACAACAGGATTTTGAAGAGCATTTAGTGGAGTATGGCAGCCAGTCCTTATATCCATACATTTACTTTTTCATAAACCACTTGCTTAAAACTTATCTGTAAGTTAAAATAATGTGAAGTTAAATTTATAAGTCTCCCAGAAATATAATCAAAATGCAGAGGTCCTTTTACACTGGAGTTACACTGCAATTAAAGCAGGATTTTGTGGATTAATTAAGACTTCATTGCTACAAGTGAATCTTGTAAATAATTTAAATGAATGTAGAACAGCTTTTTCCCTTCCCCTTCACCCAGACCCTGNAGAAGATAGAATAGAAAAACACCTTTAATTTAAAAGAAATCAGCAGTAAAATTGAAAAGTTTTTTTNAAAAATTCTTTATGAGGTTGATATGCAATTCGAGCAAAATTTCATATGTGCAGTATTCTATTGTTCTATAACTTTTTCTGTTCATTGCCTGATTTTGCCTGTTTGGGGNTAAACAGTAGCAGGGACAGAGCTCAGTGTCTGTGCATGATGAGAGTAATTGTGGCAAGGTATATGTGCCTCTACATATAATCTGGATATTTCTCCCTCTGTCTCCTTTGCAGCTAGAATTGTGTTTACCTTTCTGGGTCCCCTTTAAGTTTTTTTCAACTGAATGAGAGGGAAGGGCTTTTCCTTTTTTTTTTTTTTTTTTTTTTTGATGAAGTGTAAAACCTGCCCTTAGAAGTTTATTAAAATGAATCCTATATAATTCTTTACTACTTGACATATTTCACTGATGTAATGCCATGTTTTTCAGTGCTGCCATTACATCACTAAATCAGGAAAAGGGGCAAATATTTGTTCATGGGAAATCAAAGCTAAAAAANCAGAGCAAGACATCAGCTGTCTAAATTTCTTATTGACACAGCTATATTTATAAAAACTAAAATTTCTTCATTGTGCCTTGATCTTTAGGCAAATCATGTTCTTCCTGTTGCTTTTACAAGTTTAATTTGATTGGTGGTAATGGTGAAAAACAAGCTGGAGGGTTTTTTTAATTCATTTTTATGGCTGCAAGTTTAAACTTGACAGCTTGTTTATAGATGTCTTTTTAAAGAGGAAAACTGGAGATACAGCTCCCTCTGTCTGTCCTGGGAGTTCCTCTGCTCTGGAATCTTTTGAGAGCACTTGCAGATGATCATAGCAAGAAATCTTTATTGCCAACATGAAGATGCAAGGCAAAAACATGGGGGTAACTTTTGCAGCTCAGTGGGTACATTCCAGGATGTTTACTGGAATTTTAAAAGAACAAAAGTCATGTTCTTATCTGAAAATACTTCAGTGAAGATACCTAATTCAAAACACAGAAAAAAACCCAAACTTGTGCAGTTTCTCAAAATCTGTAATTGGATTATTATTAGAATAAAAGATACATGTATAACAATTCTATCTATTCTTAGTGTCCATACAATTTTTACAGACATAACAGTGGCAAATACACTTCATGATTTTGACATTTCAAGTAATATGCCTAAACAGTGAAACATTAGTGAATATAACAGAAACTGGAATGAAAATAAATGACACTGTATAAATCACATCTTAAAATTTATACATGCTGGAATACCTAAATAAATCTTGGGTTTTATCTACTCCATTGTCATCTTTTCAGTTCCAGTCTGTGGATGTGATCCTGGCAAAGAAAATGCAGCCTGTCTGTGGTTTGTATTTGTACTGAAGGTATACTGGAGCTCAGAATAGATTTCTGCTAGACTGATGATGCTATTAGAACTTTGCATTAGCTGTAATTACACTAATAATATTAACATAGCAACATAGCATTAACAAGGTTATGCCACGAGTTAGTAACTGTAAAAAAAAACTTGAAGCATCGTGATAGCTTGTACACTAAAATGTGTGGAAGCTTAGTAATCACTTAGTCATCAACAATTCAGGCTAGAAAAGCTGCTTTTTGATTTTGAACAGTATTTTAAGCTCATCCCTCCACATCTTTCTTATAAATGGTATATATTTATATTTATATTTAATCAAGAACATCTCTTGTAGACTGTGCTGAGGACTGAAATAAGAAGTATTAGCAGTCTTGGCTGATAAGTATCTGAAAATGGAGATATGATAAAAGCTGTTTTGTAACAGAGTGCAGAAGTTGCATTCTCAGGAGCAGTGACAGATGCATGCCTGTTAACACATGCACAGCCTGCAAGCCTGGTCCTGCAGCTCTCCCTTGTTGTGGAATGAGAATTGTTAAGGGTGGGAAAGACCTTCCAGGACATCAGGTCCAGCTGTTAACCCAGCACTAAACCCTGTCCCCAGNGCCACAGCAGGCAGGACAGGTCTCTAAATCCCTNCAGGGACAGACTCCAGCCCTCCTTTGGGCAGCCTGTCCCAGTGCTCACAGTGTGTGTGTCTCATTTATCAGTGTNCCACTTTCCACAGCTCAGAAATGCAAACTGACACCTTGGTGAGCAGTCAGAGCTGGCAGAGCAGGGGTTAAGTTCAGTAGGCTCATCCTGGGCTTCTTTGGAAGCAGAAGGGACTTGAAACTCTGCAGAACAAGGTCAGCTCTGAGTATGGGGCAGTGCANTGGAATGATGGCAGTGACTAAATATGATAATGCTGGATTCCAGCAGTTCTGGATGTGGAGGCAGGTTCACTGGTACACAGTATGTTGCATTCCAGAATGGTGACAGTGGGTTGGAGAAAACTAAAGTTAGGAAAATAACAATAATAAAAAAATCCTTGGAATTGATTTGTATATTTATTTTAACCACCTCTTTTTGGGAGGGCAGGAGCATGACAGAAAAATTATTTGAGAGGAAAGGGTATTTAATCTCTAGTGTTGCTGCACCTCTTACAGATAAGTTTCCAGTGTTGTAGAAAACATGGGCTCTGTACCTGAACATCTACATCCTGTAGATATCACTGTCACTTGGGCTGGTAACAGCTCACAGGTGATGTGGAATTATAAAATAGTGATGAATCAAATGAGCTGGGCAAATGCCCTGCCATGTGTTTGTGCTGCACTTGAGCTGTCTCTTATACACATCTATAAAATAGTGATGAATCAAATGAGCTGGGCAAATGCCCTGCCATGTGTTTGTGCTGCACTTGAGTAGTCTAAAACAAAGGCAGTTGAGGGGTTTGTCACCCTGGCCCTTCCACCAGGACCCTGCCAGGTTTTCATTTATCTCAGGTAAACACAGCAGCACTGAGCTGCACACCTGGGCAGGAGCACTGTGGTGACTGACAGGGAGATTAAAATCTCAGCCTCCCCTGAAAGTGTTCCAGCATCTCACTGTTCAGAGNCATGACTTAATGCTTTATTAACAGATCTCCAGTTATTGGAAAGAACACACCACAAGCTGAGTGTAGGGGGGGATTTTCTGGTTGCTGTTTGAACTTGATAACTTTTGTTTTTTTACTTCTAACTTTGATGAGGAAACAAAGATCTAAAAATTTCTGCCATAGTTTGTCCTTTGAAGTAATTAATTATTTGTGTTGGGGATACAGAACCAATTTTANCCACTAAACAGAACTCCTGACTGTCATTCACAGGGTGCCACCTGAACTGCCATCACTCCCAGGCACTTTCTGTAGCCTGCAGAATATCTGGCATTCCTCAGCATGCACTCACAGTTAGTTCCTCTTCATTTAATACCAAGGCTGTACAGTAACTGTGCTTAACTTAGCTTTTCTTTCCTCTAAGCAAAATCCTCACTTGTAATTCTGCTTATTCTTGCACATAAAATTATGGGATGTGTCTCTGTTCAAGACACTGCATCAGATTCAGTGCTGACAACACTCATTACCTTTGTTATTAATGATGGTCCAAGTTTTCCCAAGGGCAGGAGGAGATCAGATTTCCTGAAACATTAAAGCTGTTTTAGCCCATAATTCCAACCTTCATGGCAGCAGAGAAAACCATGCAAACTGAAGTCCCTTACCTTTCCCCTTTCTATTTTCCCCCTTTCTGTTTCCCTCCTTTAAGTTTTATTTTACTCCTTTCCACCCTCCATCCCCTCCTGTTCCCCTCAGGATAGCCATGCCATTTTTGGCCTCTTGCTACTGATTTTTACAAACTTCTCTTCTTTCCATGCTCTGTTTTGCACTCCAGAGGGTGTGTGCAAAGTTTGAATTGGAAGAAAAGAGCCTTGCTGCTATGTCCTAATCAGATCATNTTCAACACACTATTTTTTGCTCTCTGAAGCATAAAAAGCCTCTCTTAAACATGAACAAATGCATCCCTAAAAGTATTTCTTACACTTTATATCCTAGTAAGGTTACAGATTGTTTGGTTTAAACNATTGCATTAATAGTTTTGTTGTTGGGAGAAAAGTTGAAAATATTAGAATGTGTGAGTAGTATGCAGTTGGCTTTAATAATTATTATGAGCTCTATTTGCATTCACTGCAGCCACTGCTTCCTTTCCAAAATCCAATGGCATAAAAACAACATTTTCCTTATTGCAGCAGAATGCAGAGGTAAAGTTTAGGCAGGCCTGAAAGGGTTTGGAGGTGTCTGTATATGACAAGAAAAGCTGTGATTTCACTTAAAATAATGGTCTTAAAACACACACAATCTGTAATTACTTGATGTGAATTTGTTTTAATAACTCATTTAGTAAAAAGTCTGCTGATGAATGTTACTCCTGGAAATGAAAGCAATTTAGTTAAAGCAGAGCTATTAATCCTTGTTCAACAAAAATTTATTGGCTTGGCAGAACCTTGGCAGTTGGGGTAAAGAAACCATGTCTCTCACAATGTTTTTTTTTTTTTCCTGAACTGGTTAACCTGACTGTTGGTTGGGTTTCTATCAGTGATATTCTCCTTAATAACATGCAAGNATGTCAGACTGTCATTAAATGCCAATTCATGTTTTATCTTCATGTTTTTTCTCTGCAATGCCTGCAGTTACCTTTTTATGGCAATTATATAGCAACTATCCTTCTATTTAGAATTATTTAAAGTGTTGTGTGATGAGCTGCAGAGGAGCACTCCACATTAAAATAAATCAGAGAGAGGTTGGTGAGTGCAGCTCTGGCAAATACAATAGTTTGGGCTTTGGTCCAAGGAAGAGTGTCAATGGCAATGCAGCCCATCTCCAGCAGCTTCTCAACAACTAATTTTCATCTATTCTGAGTTTAACCTAATTGGTCATCCTAATTTTCACCTNTTCTGAGTTTAATCTAATTGCTCACCTGTGGCAGGTGTCTGTAAATACAAACCCCATTGATCCAGGGTTCACTCCATGCTCTCCTCCCCCTGGATGTGAAACCCTGTTTGTTCTGCCTGGAGAGAGAAAAGATGAAAGTTCAGGGGGTTTTGGAGCTTTTTAGAATAGGCTGGGATTGTGCTTTCCTTGTTACCCTTGCTCCTTTCCTCTCACCTACACTCATCAATAAATAAATAAGTTAATTAAAAAGCTGTTTCTAAGGGACAAAGTACAGATCCTTAAGGCATGTCAGAGCCTCAATGAAAAAATTAACCACTGGCCTGAAGAAACACACACAGAGTTATGGATGGATGAAAGGCCTCAGCTTTGCTGCTTTTTATTGTTGCAATTAGCTGCTCAAGTTGCAATAATAAATGCAGNGTACATCTCTCTGCCAGAACCAGAGGGCCCATGGCAAGGCCTGTTATACAGGAAACACAAGATGGAAATCCCATTTGCAAAAATATCCAAATATTCATATATACACTTAATAATAATCCAAATATTTTGGAAATGTTCCACAACATCAGGATGTGCAGGAAAAAAATACCCAGAATCTAATTAAATGCCCACAGGAGATTCTGAGTGATGTTTATGAAATGTGTGTCTGCATGCAGAAATAAGTGTATTATTTCATATTTTAACGAATTGCTCGATGCATTTTGCCATGTTTTATTTTCATGATCTCTCTTTTCTGCACTTCTGCTGCCTGTGACTGTTTTGCTCACCCAGGTGTCTCCCCTTCCTTTGTCCATCACAACCTTTGCTGACCTTTGTGTCCCTTGAGAGCAAAGAACATTCTGCTGGANCCCTGCTGCAGCCCTGCTGGCAAAATGCAGCTTCAACTCTGCTGAATGTTCTGCTCCTGGTTGTTCCTTGTCTGCTTTTCTGCAGGGAATTCAAAACTTCATTGGGATGGACACAGGACTCTGAAAGGGACTTGTGAAAAAGTCTTCATCTCTATCTCTGCACAAATTAATAAATTAGGTTAAATACTGATATTCCTTAGGGTACTATTATTATTATTATTATTATTATTATTATTATTATTATTATTATTATTGTTATCATCATCATCATCATCATCATCATTCATTATTATCATCATTATTATTATCATTATGATTATTATGTTATTCATTATTTTTTATTATTATATTATGTTAATAATAATTATTGTTGTTTTTGTTATTGTTATTTATTATTATGTTGTGTTATGTTATTTATTATTATTTTTATTATTATATTATGTTAATAATTATAATTATTATTGTTTTTGTTTCTGTTTATTATTATTATTATATGTTATTCATTATTATTTTTATTATTATATTATTTTAATAATAATTATTATTTTTGTTTTTGTTATTTATTATTATTATGTTATGTTATTTATTATTATTTTATTATTATATTATGTTAATAATAATTATTATTGGTTTTGTTACTGTTTATTATTATCATCATCATCATTATTATGTTATTTATTATTATTATATTATGTTAATAATAATTATTGTTATTGTTGTTTTGTTGTTGTTGTTATTGTTATTGTTATTTATATTATTATTATTACTATTACTATTATTATTGTTGTTGTTTTGTTGTTGTTGTTGTTGTTATTATCATTATCATTATCATTATCATTATATTTATATTTATATTTATATTTATATTTATATTTATATTTATATCTATATTTATATCTATATTTATATCTATATTTATATTTATATTTATTGTTATCGTTATCGTTATCGTTATCATTATTGTTATTTTATTATTTTATTATTTTATTATTATTATTGTATTCAGGGATGTTTACAGACAGGGTGCTCCTATTCAAGCACAGCCCCACACTGTAGCTGGGTCCAGTAATTCACTCAATCACAACAATGCATCTTGAGAAGAGTAAACTGGAAAAGCAAAAAATGTTTTTTTAACAAGCTTCACTCATCTGAGAATTAAAAAAGCCCAAAAGCTTAAACTGTTAAAAATTATTTTCAGAATAAGTGTTTTCATTGGTCACTCAAGTGGTCATTCAGGATGTTTAAGCCTAAGGAATAAATTAAAAATAACTGTGGTGAGCTGTTGTGCAGAAGTCCATGCTATTGTTTCACAGGAGTCAACACAGACTCATCAGGAGAAAAATTTAATTTTGCCTGCTTAGTTTAAAAAAAAATAAATAAGCAGTAGCAATCACTGAAGGCAAAGAGTGGGTGATTGGTTCCTATTATTTTTCTTTTTAATATGAACATGGGGCCTACAGCTTTGTGATTTAGTTTCATAATTTCCTCCCATTTAACCTAAGTGGCTGTTTTGGGAAAGATTCCTTTCCTTGAAGAATAGTTCATGTGTGGGCTTAATATGTTCTTGCAGAAATTTATTATTGTTTTCTTTTATAATCTTGGCAGGGTTTCAGTAATTATATCCNACTTTCTTTATTTAAACTTTTCAAGGTCTTAAAACAAACAGTGTTATCACCTGTTTNGGCAGTCTACTTTCTTTAACCTGTCAGGTATTCTTTTGTAAATGAATTAAATTTGTATTTAGAAGTAGGGTTGTATAAACAAATTCTGGTCCTCCCATTAACAACAATCCATCTGCTGCAGATATTTCCAGTGCAGTGTAATNGGTCTCTTCCTCTTCTCCCAGGGAAGACTGAGGAAAAAAATCTGAAGGAAGGCATTGCTAAAAGTGGTTCTGGTTATTCCACAGGGCTGGAGTTATCTGAATAGCAAATAGAGAATTCTGAAATTCCCTCACCTTCCAGTGTTTGTCAGGGAGATGAGGAAATTCTGCTGCACTTTATCTACTTAACCTTTTAAGCTTTTTAAATCTTAATTTCTGGTGAGGAAAAAGGGTAAAAAGCATAAATATGTAGTGATGATAAATATGGAGAGACTTATACATTTATATAGCAGTTTACAAATGGCATGCACAGAGAGAACTGACAACAAAGCTGTTATTAATTTAGTTACAATTGAGTTTCTGCTGCAGAATTGTCATGGTTTCAAAATGCAACATGGCTCTAACTCCATCTTTATTAGCCTGTTACTTTCTCTATAAAATAAAGCATTCACCACACTTCTAATAAAACTCTGCTTTATGTGTGCATGAAATACCTTCTGTTGAGTAAAATATCACTCAAGCAACTTGTTNGAAATTATGCTAATTGCCACTCTTAAGGTCTTTATTGATGCTGAAGTCTTTAGATGTAAACTGGGGGGATAAGCACTTTGTTTTACACAGAGCAAATTCTCCCTTTTCCCTGCATAAATCCCATTTCTCTCTTCTCCTCATGNTACTGAAATTATGAACAGCTTGTTGGAAACTACCTTCATACACCTCTTCACAATGATGACCATTGGAAAATGCAAAATNCTTTCAGTCAGAATGCTGAAGGAAATAGAGTTCCTTATGTATCTGAAAACAAGCATAGGGGTTCTTCAGATTTAAGTTAGAAGCAAAGAAAATTCTGCTCTTCTTTCTTACCCCAAAATGAAGATGCAGGAAAAATAAGTGGAGGAGGTTTTGGCCATTCCTCCATCTCTATTTAATTTGTCTTTAAATTTTAGATAACATCTGCAGGAATTTTATATCAAATTTTCATTTTACAGAGGTAAAATATAAAATAAAAATATAAAGAGTGCTGCAATGGCAAATATATTCTGAAGCTTGTGAATTTGTTGACATCAAAGGTCTCACAGGAGAGGAGGATTCTGGATGAATTCTACAATTTTCTTTACCTGAGCACAAAGTTTGAGTGTTTGTGCTGTTTTAACCAAAGTAATTGTGTGTGTATCTTGGTATGCATACAGATGTGTTATACAGACACCATAAAGAAAAGATTGGCTCACAAATTACCATGGCAAAGAATTGTGGTGCTTGAATATAAATAATTGGAATGTGGAAAGAGAAAGATGGAAGNAAATCTGGGGTGGTTTGAAGGGGNAAAAAATAGAATAGATATATGTAAGGGTGAATTTTATGGAAAACTTTATGTCACTGCCCAGGTTTTTCCAAAGAAGATGCATTGGTGGTTTTCCTAATCACACTTGATGAAGAAGGACAACTATCACATGAAGAATAATTCTGTACTACAGGGGNATGGAATAAAATAACACCATTTCTCATTTTAGGTCACTAGATTATGCTGACCTCTGGTATTTATGTTTGATACATGAGTATCTGGAANTGGAAATTGTTGGTAGAATCACCCAGCTCTGCTCTGCTGGTTTTTTGGTTTATTTTTTTTTGACAATAGATGTAACCACCACACCCATTTTCTTCCCAGAAGGCCAAGGAGTCTATGTTATGTTTCCTGTCTAGATTAATTTTTAATTAAAAGGAATATGAGTCAATGTCTGTGTTTCTGCTGTAGTGTTTGAAAGAGTCATGAATGAACAAGGATGTGGAGAAAATAATGGAACTGATGCAGCTGAAGTGACAGAGCTGAGATGGCAAACATCATTGCTAAACTCCAGGTTCTTTAGAATTAAAGAAATTAGAAAGTTTTAGAATTAGATGGGATGTTTTCCTCATTAGTTGATTTGGTTGAGCTCAGGAACACTATATATTAAACATTCCATTCATGATTTGTCAGCATTTCTAATTAGAAAAAAATAACCTGAAGTGAAAAAAATGAAGAGATGGATTTTAAAAAATTTTATTTGCAAAAGTTTAGTAAAAACTAAGAATTAAATACCTTGATCATCCACACTTCCTCTTNTCTTCATTTTTAGGTGGTTGAATGGCAGGCTGTTTTCTGGAGTTATTTTAGCTTTTTTTCTACCAACAAATAAATTTAGAAAGTAATCTAATGTGAATCACTAAGACTTTTAAATAAGATACATGGAATTTGTATCAGCCTACATAGCCTACATTGCTCATAGGTTACAAACTATTTTCCTGCAGGTTCTTCTCATCCTACAAATTTGCAATGGCTTTAACATAAGGAGAGAAAAAAAAAAAAAAAAAAAAAGGAGGAAATAAAACCAGCAATGTTGGGGGTTACTTTCACTTTAAATGTCAAACCTTTTAGCAAAGGGTTTTTCACAGAATACTGATCAGGCTCTTTATTTTGTGCAGTAAAAGACTCAAAGGGAGCAAACCCAACATTAATGTTGTAACTTCATGCCTTGCTTTGGCTATGGAATAACCCATCTCTGCTGGGATACAAAAATCCTAAGACAGAAGTAGATTAAATCTGGATGCATCCAGCAGGCTGAGAACACTTGATTGCTTCATGTTGCTCTCATTAAGTAGAATAAATTCATGCTCTATGATTGTATTTTGGAATCTTGGATGCTGTCAAACTTTGGGGACTTTGAATTGCCTTAAGTAACTGGGACATGGGTGTTTCTAAGACTCCAGGGACTAACCAGCTAAGGAGAATAAATTAGTTCAGAAANACATGTAAACCTCATTTAATTTTAATCTGGGCTCCTATGGATTATTTAGTTATTTCAGGGGTGCAAGGCTTTGCTGTTTAAAAGAGAAAGAGTTGGGCCAAAGATTTGCTTGGCAAAATTTGAAACTCCTGTTTCTTTATGTCAGCTTTCTAGTGGCTTTATTAACTTAAAAAACTACTTAAAAAAACCTCATTTTCTGCTACATGTAAGTTAAGGAAAAGAGGCCAAAAACCTCCCTGTGGTTTCTGACAGATTCTGTCAATCATAATAATGTGCCCAGAGTAGAGCAGCTCTTTATTCACACATAGAGGGATGACTAAGTGTGCAGCAAGATGCATGGTTACTTGTCACATTACACTAAAAGAGAATATTCTACTTTTAATTCTCCCCTTCAGTCACATCTAGAGGTGTGCAGTCACTCAAAAGGGGCTGGAGTGCAGAAGGAAATTGAAGCAGCTGCTGGGGAGCTCTGCAGCCCCAGGCAAGACTGAGCCCAAGCAATGCCTCAAGCCCAAGGAGGCAGGAAAAGTGAGAGCTGGCTTCAAAAACCTGAATTTACCTGTTCCTGGTACAATGGAGCAAAGGAGAGGCAAAGGAGGCTTCATGCTGATCCTCTGCCATGGCAAAATGGATTACTGCATTTCAGAGATAATCTTCACCATGTCTACCTCAGGCCAAACCTTTATTCTCACCAGTTCAGGATTTTTGCACTAATTTTTTATTCCCTTGTCCAATAATAATAATTTTCCTGATGTTAAACAACATCCTGTTGGGTACACCCAGAGTTTCATGTCTGATAGCAGTGCAAAGTATTGTTGTCAGCATTTTGTAACTGTCTATACATTTTTAGAAATTTCTCATTGAATTCACCCCACCTATTGGCAGTGNGTTTATACATTATATTTTTATAANTNAAATATTTTTATTTTTCTATTTTTTTCCATCTAGGCAAAGCTAAATATTTGATGTTTTATGACACCAACAAGTCCTGCACTTTCTCTTCAGGAATACTTTTTTCAAGGAATTTTTTTGGCGATCAGCAAATTAAATTGATTTCTACTACCTGTGAAAAATTNTGGAAAGTTATGTTAATGCTTTAATTCACAAGTCATTAGTATACCTGAATATTTGCTTTTGTATTTTCTCAAAAAATTCAGGAATAAGACTCCCATGTGGTGGAGCACTGGAGCATTGCTCTGGAGAACTGAACTCCTTTTCAAGGCAGATTTTTCAATGCAGCTTTTTTTCTCTTTGTCTCATTTTGAAGCCTGTGGAACTGAGCCTGGAAGAGTTTTACCTCTCTTTGTAAAATTAGTGATGATTTGTTGAATAAGGAAAAAATTATCCACTCTGTCTCAGAAGTCTTAGAAATTACTCAGTGAATATTAGACAGTAGGAGCCATCCACTCCTCAGCCATGGTGGGTTTGGCAAAAAGGCAAATTGTCATTATCTGTAATGCAAGATAGCCTAAGTGACAGTAAATATGGAATTTTATGTCATGTCAGCTTTTATTTGTGTTAGTTTTATGTTAGCCCAAAATAGAGAGGGTCTCTCAAAAGAACATGGAATGTATGTTCTGCTGTTGGTCTGGGGTGGTATCTCCATCAGTGGCTACTGAATTAAGCACTTGGAGGAAAAAAAAATATAAAATTCTCACAGGAAGAGATGTAAGGAGTATGAAAACATTATCCCAAGTGCAAACACACTGGAAGTTACTTGCAGGAATCCATTCCAGATGTGCCAAAGGGCCACCTCACAGCCAGGGAAAATGCACACACCTGTCTTCCCTCCCTCTTTGCTTTTGGTTATTAATCCCAGAACAAACTGTGCTTGGCTGTTTGGTCTCCCTGCAAAAACTCACCTTCTCCAAAGTGGCATTTCATTTATATGGCTATTGGCAAGAAAACATCCAGCACTCTGAAAGAACTCATTAAACAGGGACATGTGAGTTTACAGGTTTAATCCATATGATATTTATTGGCTGTCCTACAGGCAGTGACAGGCAGCCAACACACTATTCACTGGACTTTTCCACCCATCTGTTTATCCATCTGTTACTTGAAAAATAGATTTCTTCCTCCCTCCACCTTCCCCCCCAAAATAGCATTGTTCTAGCAGGCCAACCAGATAAAGATGCACTGATGTACAGAACTTGTAACAGGGCCATCTGAAACTGCCACCAGTAGTATCCTGATATAAAATAATACTAGTAACTGTTCCCCACACCACTTCTTAATGTACTATTGAAATAAACTCATAATGGACAAGCTGGATGTATTATTTTGTGGGGAAAAGAAGGAAGAAAGTGGCTTTTTGACCATCTTCTCAAAGAATATATTCACAGCCTGGATTGCTAAGATCTGTATGCTTTGATAAAAAATATTCTGATTTTTAATGAAACTGTCAATATTAATTTGTGCAGATAGGAAGAACACCTCCAAAAGAGAATCAAGCTATGAAATTTTCATCAGGTGCTTAAGAACTCCATTCACATTATGTGAGTTGGTTTTGTAATACAGATTTCTGAAGCCTGCAATTTTAAATATTGCTAACTGTTTGCTTTGAAATGCTATTCTTATAACATTATTTTAACATATAATTATATATATTTGATAGGATTTATTTTGGCACCCTGGTTTTCTACATGGAACCAATGACAATGCCTAGCAAAAATTCCTATGGGAAGACCTGTTTTCAGTTTGTTAACTTTTTTTTTTTTTTTNCCTGAGAAATGTATAAATTGAAACAGTTATTGGTGAATAATTTCCAAAGTAATTTATCAAAGTGGATCAATTTTTAATATTTCCTAAGGTAGTTTATACACAGATGTCACCATTACAAACAATCTAATCTGGACAAAGGTGTTGTAGAATTCCCCCACACATACTTTCTCTCTTGGGATAGGACACAATTAAAAACCAGTTTTTAATCTGGAAAATGCACCTTGTTTTCTACAGCACTGTAGAAATACTATGAAAGAAAAGTAGAATGCAAGGTGAGAAAGAAATAGCCATCTTTTGTGTTCCAGTATTTTCCTGGAATATCCATGCTACTGAAAAACCCCATAGAACATAATTTACTAAATGAGGATAGTGCTCATTTTTCCAGAAAGCAANCAGTAAATTCAAACCACTCATCTTTGCAATCTGTGGACAATTAAAGTGGATATCATGGTGTGAATATAATAAGTGTGCAAAGGTGGAAGGTTGTTTGGCAAACTGCAAGGAAAGACTTCCCTGGCATAAGTTTAAATTTGTAAGCAGGTTTAAGTAATGTAAGGGAATAATGTATTTAATGNCAAGAAAGAAACCTCAAAGGAGTAACAGTATGTAGAAATTGGGGAACTTGGGGTAAAGTCACATGGCAGCTCACCAGAATTTTCTAAGCCAGCTCTGCTGATGTGAAGTGACTTAACCTGCCTGACACAGGCTCATTCTGACTCATCTGGGCAAGGAGATCTGAAAACCTAAAAAATATCATACTTTGAGCAAAGGGAGTCTGAAGGGTAATTCCTATGTTCACACTCTTTTTTTTTCCTCTCTCTCTCTCTCTCCACCCCACATTTACTGTTAAATAAAAATCTGTAGTATTCCTTCAGCATGCTGGCTTTGTTTGCACCTCAATTTGGGCAGAGACAATTTTAATAACTGGATCTTAATTCCTCTCACTGACCTCTCTGTCCAGTGATCTCTAGACTGGGATAAATGGCTGAGCAGAGAATGGACTTCTTTTACCCAGAAGTTTTTTCTGCTGCCCAGGAATCATAGAAAGGTTTGTGTTAGAAGCAGCCTTAAGATCATCCAGTCATGAAGTTCCATAGNTTGAAATTTGGGTAAATTGAGAGATGTGTCTCACTGTGAGTAAGGTCCATAGGTTAACCCAGGGATCACACTGTTAACTTCCACTGAAAAAGAACAAAATAAAATATAATAAGATCCAAAAGCAAATGTCAGAGAAGTTAATGCATGAAAGCTTTTAGAAGTCCAGGAAACAATCTTTCAGCTTATCTTATGCTTACTTTTCATCAGCCAACACCTGGATCTCCCTTAGCCTTTCACCTCTGATATTAAGAGTTGTTCTTTGCTCCCCAGTTGTACATTTATTCCACCTTCTTTCTGAGAAAAATGCATTCAGTCATTTGTCTTATGTGCTTGTCTTAAGNGAATTCCATAAGGTTGTTGGCAAAACACAAAGAATCTACAAGAATTGTGTAAAGCAACCAATTACATTGTCTTGTTTTTTTTTTTAATTTAAAAATTTCCATTTGAATTACTGTTTAGGATTTCAACATGCCTGTTTCTGCTTCCTTTAGTGATAGCATTTTGAGTGAAATGGGATAGAAAACTAACCCCTTCCTGCACAGACCTGCTTGACCTCTGAGACACATTTACATTTAGTGAGATCCTGGGAGATATCTCTGCTTGTGGAATACCACTGTGCAAAAACTGGTGAGGCAGATCTGACCTGCAAGGTACCATGGATGCTAATTAACCATACAGAATCTGTTCAGCTCACACAAAATCTGAGTTCTCACACATTCCAGGAGGGTTAAACAGCAGCAAAAGTAGGTCTACAACCTGCTTTGGGGCTAGGTACTTTTTACTTTTCTTTCAAAAAAATAAAAATTACCATGGCTAGCGCTGCTGCTGTGAGATTTGACATGCTTGGAAATAATTTTCTTAAATTACAAGAAATGTTTAAGTTCTATTTAGTTTCTGGAATTATCTTTCCAATTAGTATGGTACTTGGAATTGTTTCTTTATTTGTCTCTGGTCATGGTACTGACACCTGAAGTAAGAGGAGAGAAGAAAAATCAGCTGTATTGTTTTTTGTCAGTGGCTTGTTGGGTGCTTGCTACGTGAAGAGAGTAAAGAGTGGTGCTCTGGAACAGAGATTTCAACTCCATTGTGGCAGAACTGCATCCACCTAAAGTCATGATGATTCATTGTTTGTAAAAGAGCTATTTTTAGTTGGCCTGAATTATATGGAGATTAAAGAGAATCATTAGCATAAAAAATCCCCTGGAAGCTTCTGCAGTTGGTGCAATACAANAGACTTTGTTCAGATCTCCTCAGCCCAGAGGAGTTTGGAGGATCCCTGAGTGCACACAGCAGGAAGGTTGGTGGCTCCAGAAGGTTTTTGTGGGTCAGTCATCTGCTCCTCTGACACAAGGCAACTTTTCAAACAATGCTTTTTAGAAACAGCTCAGCCAGAGAAACAAACTGAGAGCTCAAGAGGTAAATTTATAAATTCCTATAAATTTATAGGAAACATCCATGTTTTTAGGAAAAGCCCTGGTGCTGGGTTTTGCTGCTTGCTCTGTTCCCTCAATGAGGATTGAGCTCTTCTTTTCACTTCTCATTCACTGCTTCTGTCCAGCCTGGAGTTTCTTGTCCCATACAGCCAGTGCCAGGTGGCTGCTGCAGATGCAGGGGAGAGGAGATGATCAGCTAAGCAGATTGTGTGAGCAAATTTCCCTTTATCAACGTGCCAAAACTGAAGATACCTGTTTAAGTACCTAAGTTCTAACAAGTACAAAATATGATAATTGCTACAAAGCACTTTTAACAAGTCCAGGTTGCACACCATCATATAGTCTGTGCAAGGAACAAGATTTGCCACCTTCATTAAAAATGTCCTTGTTGAAATCCCAAAGGTGCTAATGTGTTTTGTTTTGAAGGAGAGAATCTTAACAGCAAACTTTAGAAATCAGGTATAAAACCCTGTTTAAATGAGCTCCATACTCGGCTGAACAACAACTCTGAATTATATAGATTCTCTTAATACAGTGAAATTTAANATCTCAGTGTATGTCATGACACCTGAACTTGTCACTCTTGCATACCAGTTAGTTTTCAATGAAGGTTANATCATGGTAATGACAGTTTCTTCTATAAAATCTTCCCTGAAATGCCCTTATTCATTTGCCCTGAAAAGACACTTGCTTCCTTCTCAGGTTCTTAAATAAAAATACATTTGCTGTTAGAGGACTGCAATTAAAAAAAAAAAAAGTGAAATCATACAACAATCAGGAGAAATAGGAGGGCAAGTCTCAGTGTTCATTACAACAGGGCTGAGGTTCATTGGAAATTTATACATATGGAAAAAAAAATACTTAGGTAAAGAATAAATCCATTTCAGTAATTCTCAGTTAANATGTCTTTTCACATGATGCAAAAGCAGTAAACAAGAATGAGGGTCACAGGTTTAAGAAGAGCTGCTGGGAGCATCTGTCAGACTGAGCAAAATGTCACAATATGGAGAGTCAGGAAGGAGCAGACCCTTCAGCCTTGGATGGATAGAGCAGCTTTCCAAACTGCTGCAGGGTTTTGTCCTTTTGGAATAACTCCAGGAGGGCTTGGGGTTGTGGCTGTTTTAGTTTTAGTGGGACTAAAATTCCTCTCGTGGTGCCAGAAGGAAGGGCTGGCTGGAAAAGTGTTTCATGTGAGGAAAGAGACCCACCAGCTGCAAAACAGGTGGCAGCCCACCAGGGGCAGGCAGGTATGAAATCATGGCTCTTTATTTGGATTATTTATTTGAGAGGACTAAGAAAAGATACAAGGTAGAACAGCAGACTCAGAGGAGCAACCTCCTGGCTTTTTATGAGGGGTTTTGTAAATGAAATTTGTGTTATATGCTGGCATAAGGGAGATCCCAGCCAGGTGCATGCCTGCTCAATGTGTTAAAAAAGTTCTTATTGGGGCTAAGATATTGCTTTGCATGATGCATTTATATCTTTTATATGTCTGTGTATATATGTCTTTTATAGCTTTAGTGAAAAAAACTCACACTGCTACTATACTGAAGGATCTGGTTGCCATTCAGTCCCCCATGGTTCCACCATGAAACCCAATTTTTTTGGGTCCTTTTGGAGAACTGTAACTTGAAGAATGAGCTGGAACAAACTGCTCTGCTGTGTAATCAAGANTAATGTAAGGCTGCAAACAGCACACCTGAAGCTATTTCAGAAATTTCATGAGTTCTAGATCAAAAAGCCAATTTAAAAGAAGGTAAAACATTTTTCCTGTATATTAGTTTATTGCAATGTAAATGAGAGAAGAGGTATTTCATGTGTCAGTTTTATAAAATTTAGTGGAAAGTGCACAAATGGGGGGTTTAGGGTTTACAGGCAGTGCCAAGATGTAAATCCTGTCCAACAGCAACAGGGAACGTTTCCCAAAACTGGAATTTCAATTGCCTCAATTGCCTGAGCTATTTCCTGCTAAAGTATTCCTGGTCAGACAGAGCTTTCCCTGATAGTTTCTTGGACACAAAGTAGGTGTCCACAGGTAAGGGAAGCTGGAAGCAATCCATAGTTTTAGAAAAAGAAAGTTTAATAGTATAAAAGCAGGAAGACTTTTTCAGTGGCCATGGGAGGGAGAGAACAAGCCCAGATATTATTTGGTTTAGTTATTGAAATATTTTCTAAAGCTCCCCCTTTTTAGTGGTATATGCTCCTAGCTCTTCCTAGAATTGGGCAATTTTGTCAAATAGGAAATGCAAGTGTTCTGGAATTGGCACTATTTACAAAGGGCAGGGTTGCAAAATTTTACTGATCACACCATGNAAAAGACACTACAATTAAATTAATCTATTGATGTCCACATTGTGACAAGTAGGGAGAGAACATAAATTCTTGGAAGGAAGAAATGAAAAAATTGACTCTCCTAGATTATAGAGACAAAGCAGAGCTTTTCAAGATGTGAGGTTTCAACATGTGGCATCAGCTTCAGCATTTTGGGAGCCTCAGAAAAGGCAGAGGGAAAAGCACTGAAGATTTTTGGTTCTTTGTAATTTGGATAACTGAATCACAGCCACAGCCCTTTAGGGGCTGTCAAAAGATAGGAAACTGGGAAAGAGATTTTTTTTTTTTTTTTTTTGTGAGGTTGTGTCTGCATGTGGCAAAAAAGGAATCTCAGCTCTGGAACCTGGAAAATCTCCTCCCTCTCCTTCTCCACTGCCCTTGGTGTCTCCATGTTTCCTTCACATGTTCTCAGCTCCTTCTCTGGCTGGAATTCAAATTGCACCCCGAATTTGTTAGAATTTTCTTCCCAAATATGTTATCACAGAGGTGTTGCCCTCATCCCCAGTTGTCCCACTTNTGGCCAGCAGCATCTCCATCCTCAGAGCCACCAGGGACTGGCTCTGCTGGATGTGGTGCCACCCCTGTGTCCCCCCTAGTGCCAAAGATCAGGCCATGAAAAACCAACACACNGCTGTAAAAATCAGAGTGAGCCTGAATTTAAAGGGGAGACTGTGCTGATGAGAATGGAGCTCCTTCCCTGTGCAAAGAGGAAAATCCCCTCAGGTTTTCAATGCACAACTCTGGGTCCCCACTTACTTGAAACATTTTTCAAAATGACAGAAGATGGAGCTCATGAGAATCAGATCAAATCCAGCTGAGGAGCAGAGGCACAAGTCCATGTGGGAATCCTGCTGTTTGCTGGCTCACAACACAGACAACAATAAAACTGGGATCTCCTAAAGTCCAGGTGCTCCAGGGAAGGAGCTCTTTGCTTGAGCAAAGATGGTCCCTTCCAACCTGACCATTCTGGGATTTTGGAATTCCAAATTTCAAATTTACAATGCTGTAAATTTTTACTTCACTGATTTCATCATAAGTTTGAACTGGAGAGCTACTTATTTCTTACATCTCACTGTCACTGTGATGCATTTTATCCTATCTTACTGGTTTTGTAAAAATTAACAGTCACCAGCTAGGAACAAAGTCACAAAGCTGCAAAGAACTTACTGATAGCACTGAAATAAAAAGACAAGGCATTAAAAAGCTCTGAGTCCTCTAGATGCACACATACAGAGGGTACATTTCACTCTAATAACTTTTTTTTTTGGTTAAATTTGTTGCTTCAGTTTTTTACTCCATGCTAATACTAAAATCTGATACAAATTGTTAATAAAAATTGTAATACAGAAGCCATGTGTACAGTATAATGTTTGTAAATTGTATATATAGTGGATGAAAAAATATGGAGGTAATTTTATTAAGGTAGTTCTCAGAAGAAAACTTCAAGCTTTTATTTTTAGATAAAAATTCTATAATGATGTTATGGATTAAGGTTGATTATGATTTTTAAGGTGAGTGGTGCTGCAGGTATCTCTAACATAACACTGGATATTGAAGAGAAGTTTCTTTCCNAGCAGTTGTGTTTTGCTATCTAATGTTGCTTTTTGAGTATCACAGAATTTGCCATTAATTGTGTTTAATGAAGAATGCCTTCAAACTGCCTGTCTGATTCCTTGGTAATGTGCTGGAAGATTTTTTGGTGCATTTTTTGGTGTCAATTTTTGGGAATCAATGGCTGTCTTGTCACTCATTACCATGTAATTTGATGTACCATGACAATATCATGCTGTCTGTGTTGCTGCCCATGCAAATTTTAGGAATANAAATATACTTTAATGTAGTTGATTCACAGTTTTACTCATTTGACAAAGGTCTACTCTTTCCCAAAAACAGTGAATTAATGTGCACTTAGGGCCCACAAAAATTTAGTTCTCAAGGTGAAGATGAGTGGCAAGCTCAAAAGTTTCTACTGAAATGGTGTTTTTGTGTTATATTTATAAAAACTGNATAAGTAAAGCAAATTTATAGACCAGGTTGCTGCTTGTGATTTGGTGATTTGTCTTTCCATCAAATCCTAAACCTGCTTTATGAGAACAACAGATAAATCAAGTGATGACTAACAGAGTGTCCCTTCCCAGTGCCACAGAGCAAGTTGTAGTTTTTGAAAGGTCCCAAATGGAGCCAGAATTTTGTGGCTTTCTCTTGTCCTGCAGAGCTACTCTGTGCAGTCTAGATGTGTTATTTNAGGATGCTGGAGGGAAACACTCTGTCATTTCTCTGCCCTTCAGATGTTGTGAAACATTTGGGAATTTCAACTCAATCCTTTATTCACTCCTGACTCTAAAAGAGCCACCTGTGTGTGTGTGTGTATTTGTGTCATTTTACTTAAAATAACAAAAATAAAGGAACAAACTTTGCATTCTGGAGCAAAATTCCTTTTGTGGCTGGTCACTTCAAACTTCATCAGTTATTCAGTGTTTTGCATACTCAGTGAGTTAAAACAGGTTTTCTTGTCCTGTAAGTTGTTTTTTTTCCACCTCCTGCAGTTACCTTTCCATCAGGGACTAGAGAATACCTGTTTCCAACTTCATTGTAGTGTGTTATTTGAATTCTTGCAGCCCTTTCTTTGTTGTGCAAATTCTTGGTGTGCAAACCATTAAAGGCAGCTAATGGCTGCTGCTATCTGTGCATAGAGCAAGTTGTGCTGTGGTTACAATTCCTGTTTCAGGTGTCCAGCTCACAGTCTATTAGGGATAGAAACTGTACCATTGAGCAACTCACATACTAATTTCATGTGGAATTAATTGCACTTTAATTNTCTTTTATTGCAGGACAGTGCTGTGTGTCTGAAAGCCATTAAAATCTCTGTACAGAAAGGTAAACAAGTCTGTTTCTGAATGTCTGATGTGGACAGATCTGTTGAGGTTTTTCTGCCTACTCAGATTCTGATGACTTTGTCATTTTCTGTTTTTCAAGGCAGAAACAGCTTTTATATAAAAAAACTTTTGGAGACAAATGCTACATTTTCAACTGGCCCAAAACTGCATACACAGTTTTTTAAAAATTCCTTTTATCATTCTGTTCAGAGCTAAAATAAAAAAATAAAAAAATAAAAAAAAAAGGAAAGCACTGTTTCTGCCACAGTTCCATGTACACCTGTTACTCCTTGTCCTTTTGCAGTGGCTTTGAAAAATAATCTTATGGGCTGGACTGTGAAATATTGCTCTGCCTTCCCTGGTCTGGCTGAAATGACACAGATAATGTGTGTGTAACTGCCCAATTAATCTCTGTACTCTTCACATCTAATCATTCTTAGAGGGCAGTGTGAATATGGAATTTCAATGCTCAGAGGGGTAATTTGTTTAATAGTACAACTAACAGCCACAAAAACATGTGTACACTCAGAGATACTGAGAGAGGACATGGTTCTCTTCCCTGTCTTCTGTAAAATGTTTTAGTTTTGGTTGAGTCCTCATTCTTTTCTACACTCCTACTCTATTAGCTGCAAGGTTTAAAAAATACCACAATTCACCTTTGCCTGCCCTCCTGCCTGAGTAGCACTGAATACTGAAATATCCCTCTATGTGCACATATTCTCTGTTTGTTTTTATTAACTAAGGAAAGTGAGTAAGGGATACTTATTTATAGAAGTGGAATTCTGGCAATAAAGACTCAAAATAGATGTTTTCACTCCATAAGAGTATCTTTAGAAACAGGAGCTGGTCAGAAACTGGAAGAGCCAAACTTGTGCTTATTTAAGTATGGGTGTAATTTTTCTTTTGTTGTGCTGGGTCCCACTTTTTGTGCTACATTAAATGACTGCAGGCACTCTCTGCCACTAGTTCTTAATTAAAGACTTATCTATGCCCAGAGGGAAGACTTTGGAAAATTATGATGTATATGGCAGAAAGGAATGCTTGAGAGTGAGGCCTTATTTAAGTTGATATTTTTTTCTGATCTGGTATTTAGCCTTTTTTTTTTTCTTCCCCACATAGCAAAGGAAAAGGTACAGATAAATTGCAGCAGCAATTAAATTTATATATAAATAAAGCAAATTAATAAATAAATAAAACAATTTAAACCTGAGAGACAAGCATTCTCAGTGTAGGAAGAACAGTGGAATTTCTTGGAAATACTTTGTGCATTCAGGGGNGCATGTGCAGGAGGTAAATGAGGATCTCTGTCCCCCAAACCAAGCACACTGGCTCCTTCAAACACATGAAGATTTTCACAGTGTGCACATATTTTTTTTCCTTTATTGTGCTCTGATTCCTGGAAATTGGAATTACTTTTGCTTTGTGTTTGTCTGAAGAAGCATGTGCTGAAAAAGTCAGAGGCTGAAGTTAAATTGTTTTTGGAAGAATTATTTTAGTGAAAAAAACCCCTAATACTGGATGTGCTGTTTAACAGTTTAAACTATTAATTCAGTCTTCATAATGTTGGCAGACATAATTGTGAAAAGAATTGTGAAAAGAATTTTTTCACATCTGTGTCTCTAATACTGAAGTTACAAAAGCTACAGAAAATGTGTTCCTCAGCTCCCCAGTTTAGCATCTATTCANGATTAAGTACTCTATTTTTCTTTTCTTCACAGAAAGATTTGCTGGATAGATTGATGTCCTGATGGCCATTAAATATCTAGGATGCTCCAAAGTGGAAGTACCCAGATAAAAACCATTAAAAAGTGATTGTTATTTGTATTGACATTGGATTTTTACTGTGTAAACAGCTCCATGCAGCCACAGCATCAGTTCCAGAGATTAAACACTTTGACAAAGGCTGTGTGTAAAATGGTCAGATTAATTCCTTATCAAACAGAATTGATTCAGTATTAGGAATGGAAACCATCTGATGTATTTTTCAGATCAAAGCTAATTCTGCCTTGACACACATGCACTTGAGTAGCTGTGTCTGTGTGACAGCTAAATTATAGGAGTGCTTTAAACACACATTATCTTGTCACAACACAAGAACATCCTACTGTGCTAAAATACTGCTTTCAGAAGAAACATCATTTTCTCATATTGTGGGGGAGGATGCTGAACAGCTTCTTTCTTTTATATATCTTTTATTTGCACCTTCTACAGGCATGAGAAGAGCAAAATTCTGAAGCAAAAATGTTGGAAACTCTTNATTTAAAGAGTATTTTCATCCTCTGTATTTTTATCCTCTTCACCTTTGTAATGAAATATGTTGGTAGCTGTGCCTAGGATTACATAGAAAATGCAGAAGGAAAACTGTGATTTCCTTTTAGAGTTTGGTTTCTTATTTAAANAGAATAAGTTTTTTCCCCCCTCATGCATTAGAGAAAGTGAATGCTTTTGAATTCAAATTGTATTAGTATGTTTGGGAAGATTTAATGAGTATTTTGCAACAGCTTTGTGGCACAACTTTAACAACCCCTAATGGGATGTCAGATTTCTTTATATTTATATAGATTGGGGAATGTTTTCTCTTTTCACATATCATGCTTTAACTTATTGTTATATGGACAATGAACATGAGGAAATGAACTTCTATTTCTCTGTTGAACAAAGTCNCTGTTTTACAGAATATAATGACAGTTCTTGATTAGGGGCTGGACAGATCTACACCACCCTCTCTGTCTCAANATATTAAAATTATCTGTGCCTATTGATCTGTCTCAGGGTCACATGTCCCCCATCTCTCACATGAAAGTTCATTGCCATTGAAAGAATAGATTCCCATAAAGGAATATATTTTTTTGTAAGAAAAGCTTGAATATAGGTCCAATACTATTTCAATGAAGTGTAGAAAAACATATGAAGGAATAGAAACATGTAATCAAAAAATAAATGTATATTTCTTACTTAATATTCAAGATGCTTGTATTGTAATATTACCTAATGTTTTGTACATACTCTGAAATATTGATTATACAGCCAGAAATAGTAAAACATAGCACTGCAGTTTAGCTAAGAACTTAGAATTACTAATCTATTAAATAGGACCAGGGTAATACATTCTCAACAAATGAAGCTTTTTCTTTTATGTACCATAATCCTGTATTTATGCAATGCAACACCACATGCTTTTTACCAACTGATCTTCTTTTGGTTTTGTATGAATTAATTATTGTAATTCCATTGTCCTGTAAAGGAATGTGTTTCCTTTCTCATAAGGCTGGACAAAATGATGCTATTAAAAGAAACTGTTAGTAAAATAGAATAGTACAGAGATGTGCTGAATGCAAAAAAAAGTGAAAGAATTTTGAATTTCTTTGGGGCCTGGCATTTAGGGCAGGGTTTGGGGGACATTTTTCTTTGTTTGATTTTTTTTTTCTTTCCCCCCTATTTCCTTTTCTTTTTTCTTTGTTTTCCTTCTCAACTTTATGTTCTGAATCAATTCTTTTAGCATTTCTATTTACAACCACAGCATCACTGTGGCTTTCACAGGGGACCAGATGGAGATTTCTGNGGCCTCATCCTTGACACCTAATGAAAGTTCTGCCTTTGTGTCTGGAAATTTAGAGAGTTGGGAGAGGAGAACATTGAGACTAAGGGAGAAGAAATGTGCTGATGATAGAGTACTGTGAGTGGCTTTGTTCCAGCACTGNTGTAAAACCCTAAATGAATACAAAATATACCCATGGTGCTTTATCTGGGCCATGATTTGACTATTGGACTGAGATTAAAGAATGTTCACAGGTTGCTGAGCTGTGAAGTTTGCTATTGCTATTTAAGGAACTCCTCAATTTACTCCCACTCAAAGTTACAGTCAAAGGTCTGCAAAGCATTTAATGGTGGAATTAGGAAATCATGANTATTCTCATCTGTAAGAGGACCACCCACAAACAAACAAATATTGTGACTGTAAAGTCTTTAATTTCAAGCATTTTGAGCTTGACTCTTCTGGCTGTGAAGGGATCCTAATGCACTAGGGCATTCCTGCACTTTGTCTGCAGGATATATCCTGTCCTGGTTAATACAGACCATGAGCTTTGAGAAGCAACAAACAGACATCCATAGTTAAAGGCTCCATCCAAACTTCATTTATCTATATTTCTATCTTGGCATCCCATGAGTCAAGAAAAGCAGTGACAACTGTATGATTATTTTTAGAAATGTCTCAAGTAGAATGCATGAATGCTAAAATACAGATTGACTTTCTTTATCAGTACAAATCCTATTTCTGTAATTTCAGTGTTTTCATTATTAATCACCCATCCTGTGATGTAGGTGCCCCTTGCTAGACCTGTGTGTTGGGGAAGTGCTGAGGTTTTGGTTTGGTGAGCTTGCTTAAGGCAATTCTTCATNCCTGCATTAGTGAGTGCTACCCAAAGTTTCTACCCAGCTTTGCCAGAGACACATTGAATGACCTAATAAAGGAGATGATATTTCCTTTCTTCATCTTGGTTTTCCTCCTGTGACACAATATTACTGATCTCCTGAAAAAAGCTCATTTAAACGATATATGCACTAGTGATTGAGGGCTGAAACTCTGGTGCTGTGTAATGCAATATGCCCAGTGAATGCTGCTGACATGCTTTCTTTAAGAGTGTGAGCTCAAGATGAATTCAGTGAGGAGAGGACTTTGAACAGAAGAGTTCCCTCTTTGAAGTGAGCAGGCATGCAGTAGGTGCTGAGACAGGGATGTATTGTTCTGCTTTACACAGGAGTTACTCAAGCTCTGCAGCTGGGGTTACACAGCAGAGCAGGACAGAACCAAGCACCCAACTAAACACTCAGTGCTTATCAAAAAAATCTTATCTGGCTTCTTATGTATTCCTCCTATATCTGGCTTCTGTTTGTACTCCTTTTGGGTGCAATACTGCATGTCCAGTGATAAGAACTCTTTGAATTAAAAGAAAAAAGAATTGAACTCTTGGCAGAACTCCCACTGTACAGTGCATCATAGTTTTTCAGAATGGGTGTGCTTTACTGGTTAACATCTCTCCTGGCAGGCATCTGAAAGAGCAAATCTTAAAATGATGAGGCAGCTAGACCAGTGTCTGTAAGTTCTACTGCAGGATATTACACAAAATGTTATGGTAAGTGGTAGATTAATCAGCTGGAGACAGTATTTGCTGTGCTGAGTTTCTTACAGATTGTGAAGTAACAGCAATTACATGCAAGCTTTTGATGCATCTACATAACAAACTATTTAAGTGCAGACACCTTTTGGAACTGCAAAAAGGCCTGCTGAAATCCACACTACATTTCAAGAATAATCCTGATGGTTATGCCAAAAATATTTCTAAAAATCAAAAGTGACCAAAAGAAATAGGTTGCTTTGAGAAGAGGCTCAGGTATAAANCCTTAGACCATTCCCAGGTAAGGAGCCCATATGCCTACAGTAGAGAATTTATCATGGAAATAGTAAGACAGTGAGTGCCTGGTTTATATACAGCAAATTAAGCAGGCAGCTACNATCCAAATCTCCTGTGTAATATCCAGTTTCAGCTGGCTTGAAAATGCTGGTGATTCCCACAAACAAAAAAAATTTGCANTCTCCTAGAAATTTCATAGAATGTCACATTTAGTAACAGAGAATAATATTTACAAATACTTTTGTCCAAGGTTTAGTCTTGNACCTGATGTGACCTTCTTAATGGACCTTCAGTTTATCTTCTTTATGTAGCTATTGCACCAAGATTTCATGAAGTTTCTCTAGGAACTTTCTGACCAATATGTATGCAAATACATAGAGAAAATGAAGAAAAGAACTTTAATGAATAAACATATAATGAATTTGACTAAGGGAGAGTTTCTCCAGTGAGAGAGATTTTTCACCATAAAAGTAATGAATACTCATTTTAAAAAGCTTGTTTTCTCCAAAATATTTTCTACACCTTTATATAAAATACAATAACTTACAGAACAGCAAACCAAACCTTGTGGAGATTGATGAGAAATACATTGAGGATTCCAGGGATCCAATCCTCTAAATAATTATGCACCTGAATATCATTATGTTTTAAATAATTGCAGTCAATATAAAATTAGTGTGTTAGGGGCAGGCTAAAAACTTCAGTGTGATGCAAATGTGTAAAGATCATGAGACCTCATGGTAAGACCATGACTTGTTTCAAGTTTGCTCTCCAGCTGAGAAATCTGCCTGTGGAATGTGAACAGAAATGAAGTCCCAAGTCAGATTGTTACCTCTTCAAAGGAAATTTTAGTAGACTTAGAGGTAAGTCTGTCATTAATATCTCTGAAAATGATAGAGATGAGCAGTCAGTTGCTGGCATGTACCACCCCACGTGTAAGACATTCATGTTTTCCAAATGTGTTTGTTGTTAACATGGGAAATGTCTGTTAATCCTTTAACTTATTAATAGCCTTTTTGTTACCTTTTACAGTGGGTAAAACACCACTGGCAGTGTGCTAAACACAATTTACAATGTGTGCAGTTCTTACCCTAACAGGATTTTTGGCCTCTGGAGCTTTGGGTGTGATAACACCAGCCAGCAATACAGATAAGTGTTCATTATGAGGAAACATCCTGNAAGACAATGTTGGAAGCATCCATAACTTCANTTCTAGAAACACTGAATCAGAGAANAGGCAAAGACATGAGAGTGGAAGNACTTCAAGTTTATATATAAAGTAGTGAGCCAAAACCAGATAAATAGCTTTCCCTGAAGTCCATGGAAAGGAAGTGACTGAATAAGAAACATGCAAAAGATTTCTGGTGTATCTGGGAATGGATTGACTGAAGCTTCATTCACTTTGAAGCTTTATTCAGCTTCTTTCACCATCACTGAAGCTCAGTTTATCCACCAGTCTTCTCANGGTCTAGTTTTGCACTCTGTGAAGTTACACAGTGCTTCCAGAATAGAAACAACATGGCAACAATGGCTTCCCCCTAATCACTTCAAGCTGAACTTTTTTATATAATGTGTCCAATGGAAACTGCTTNATTTCCCAATACAACCAGGAAAAGAAATAAATCTTCCTGTTGCTTTCTGTACAAAAAGATAGTTGGTCATAAACATACATTTACACTGTATTTCCTCTTCCTAAAAGTGTGCAAACATTTAATGACTGCTATCTGAAAACCAGAAAGGAGCCCCTGAAAACAGTAATAGGCCTTTCTCCTTGGCATCTAGACAGGTGATGTATCTGCAAATGGATATATTTATTTTTTTCTTTTTTGGATTTCCTGTTGGAGAACATTTGCATTTGAAAGTCTTTTCTGGGCCTTGCTCTGGAGATTACTGGGTAGGGGGAATGTTTTGATAATTATGAATTTGTGCTAGTTTGAGAGCTGTCTCTATGATCCATGCTCTTTCCTGGAATTAATACCTTTCTCTGCTAGATAAAGACAGTTTTTTAGTTGACCTAAACAGTACAAATTTGATAGAACTGAATTATTCAGTAGTAGTCTTTTTCTCTGGAAGTCATAACCTTTTGAAACTAAGATTCTGTCAAGTTGTAAGGTGAATGTGGATGGGGAGTAGTGACTGGAGTGANCCCATTTAAGAGAAGGGATAAAACTGCAGGTCATGGGGACAATACCCATGTTGCACATCTTAATTCAAATTCTTAATATTTATTTTTGATCCCAGCATGTTGACTACAGTGTATTTTCCTGCATATAAAAATTCTAAACAGCTATATGCCTGAGAAAATATTCAAAAAGATGGAGAAGACCAAATCCAGTTGATGTGTAGTTGAAACTGTTTAATTGTCCATCTTTGAAAAAATTGAAATAAAGAGAAAAAACTACTGAACAAATAGCATTGTTGTTTTACTGATGTGTTCTTCTTCTAAATGTAGGCTAAAAAAAATTATATGCCCACATCATGAGTTTGAAAACAAAATGTGGAATGAGTGAGAGGCAGAAAATCAATATGAGTGCATTTTTTATGAAGCTAGGTATTTTATCCAGTTTAAGAAGNAAGTTACCACTATCAGAAGGGGATGAAATGAAGCTTTACAAATAATCCTTCAGGTTATCATAGGAAGAGGATTCAATTCACTGAGCAGACATCTTTGCAATCCCAATTTTGAGTGCTCTGGTGTACAGAGGGGGGAAAAAATTTGAGAGGTTTTTGTCAGCCTTTCAGTGGTTTGTAGCAGGTCCAAATAAAATACCTGATGATCAGGAAAAATGAATATANTGTTTAGCAGTATGGACCTGAGATAGACTCAGGAATGACAGACTGGTCAGGTTGATGCCAACTCTGTGTAATGCCTTAGTAGCTGTTTTAAAGGACAGACAAGGCAATGNCTGAAATGTAAAGTTCAGCTGGGCTTTGCTAAACTGGAAAAAAAAAGAGATCTGATGAAATTTTTAAAAAGCAAGCATAGTGATTACTGATAAAGTAGACTTTAGGATAAAGACATCTAAATTGCTTTGAGGTTTGTCAATTGAACATGTGTGAGAGGAAGTCTATATTTTATTTNTTTCAGGGTGAGGGTGACTTTCTTCCCAGTTTACTTGAAAATATTTATGATCAAACAAACACATTTCCCTACTAGCCTGAGCCATGAAGTGCTGCTGTTCTCCTCATTAGGATAAATGCAGCATCAGACAATTTAGCTGAAATGGCAGCTAGTTAAAAGAGAAATTGCAGAGGACTACAGTGTGAGGGAATGCAGAGAGATCTGTCCCATGCTTAGAACAAAAAACTCCAGAGCACATTTGCTGGCTGTGCTGAGGAAGCCAGAGCTGCTGTTTCTGCTATGCCAGCCTAGAAAACCTACTTTTACATTTTTTGCTCATGTCAGGAGTCACTTCAAATTTATATTTTTACTTATTAGTCATATCATTGCTAATTATTTAGTTGTGTTAGGTATGAGCTGTTGTGTATAATGAAGTATCCATATTATGAATGCAAATTTCCAGTAAAATAACTAACAGCATCTTAAAATNTACCTGTCTGTAGTCCAATTCACCAGGGTTAATATTTGCCAAATACTCCTCTGAGACTTATTTGCTTTTCTGCTTAACATAGCAACCTGCCCTTGTAAAAACTCTCAGATGTTGGCTCTCTGCTCTCCTTTTCTGTGGCTTTATAAGTTCCTTGCTGACCAGCTTTCAGGTGCAGTTAGTGCAGTAGTTTTTGTGGAAAGTAGATGAGAATACTATGATATAACAGAAAAATGATTCAGGAGTGAGTCTGGAAAATGTTGGTAGGTCAAATGTAATTCTTTCTTTGTCCATCTGTGCCAAATATTTGAGTCTGGAGTGTCTTATAAGATCTTAGAGTTAGCTGAAGGAGATGAGAATAATTGACATGAAATGAAAATTTTTTTCTTTGACCCAGCTGCTTTTGTGAAATTTTATACTGGTTATTATTTGACATCAGCTTTTTCTTTATAGAGGGTAAGCTCCCCCAGTCAGACAAAGCAGAGAGCCTCAATCTTCCCCCAAGTGCAGAATAAAATCACTGAGCCAGAAATGAACTCATTTTGAGTTTTTGTGCTTCAGCACTGGAAGAGAACGAGGACATGTAGACACACATGCCACTGAGAGGAAAAAAGTTGACATTCAACCAGTTTAGGCTTCCAGTCCTTTTGAGGCTCACAGAAAATGTTGGCTGATCCTTNTTAGTTTTATTATGGGAACANTATCATTCTCTTCAAGAAATAGAANTTGAAATTACCTTTATTTGCTTAACTGAAGAAATAACTCTTTCTTTAGATGTGTGGCCAGCTCTTCATGTCTGAGCTCTTAGTGTGCTGCATTGTTTGTTGTCANTGCTTTGACTCCATCCTTTGTTTACACACACATTCACATTTGAATTATTTTCCAGTGGAAGCTACTAGAAAATAATCCTACTTTCCATTGAAAAGAGCTACCCTTAATTTAATGGTAATTCATTGCTTTGGTATTCATTATTTTTATATCATTTAAGAATGCGTATCAAGAACTGGATGAATCCTATTATACTTTTTTTAGGGATTATCACTGAAAGAAATCTTTCAAGTTTCCAGTCTTCTAGACTGGTCTCAAGAAAACAGAAAAATATGAGCTCCCTCTTGTGGTCCAAAAAACCTTCTCCTTTCCCCAGCTGAACCAAGAGGACCCTTAACAAAGCAGTTAAAATATTTGAAGTTTCTTGGGTAATTCCTGGACTTCATTAAAGGNTAAATCTCTGATGTAACAGTATTATTGAGACATTTAAAAGCATGGCACAATAAAATAAAATAAAATAAAAAAGATAGGGCAATGGTCATTCTAACAAGGAATTAAAAGCTTCTCTAGATACATCATTTTAAAATACTGGATAATAATGCAGGTAGAGAGTTNTTAGTCTAATAAAACATATTTTTTAGCCATTAGGAATGAGAAGCATGTTCTCAATAAGACATAAAGTATAATTTTACAACTTCTGGGATGGCAGACATTGCAAAATATGATACTCATTGCAGGCACTTAAAGACTGAAAATTCTGAGGAAACTGTGTAGAAAAAGTCTTCTCACAAAAAAAAAAAAAAATCAAGAAGTGACAGCTCCATCAGTAGTACAGTTTAACTGGTTTGCAGCCCAAAAGTTTGCTTATCCTTGTGCATCAACATTTCTTGTGTTCCTGGTGATGGATCAGATTGGAAACAGTTTAAAGACACTGAANTTGTGGCTTCTTCAGTCTGTAATTAATACTCTTTTTAAAGGTGTTAATTTTGTATAGTTCTTGCTGTAAGTTTCCAAAACAGAAACTTAGATTTACTTGATTTCAAACGACATTCAGAGATACAGACTCCTGTGTCAATTAGACACTTTGTTTTCTTATCTCTGATTTTAATTTTTCAGCAGCTAAGTTGTTTATTTTTGGAAAAATCTTTGTCAAATGGGGGACTGATGGTGAGTGAGATTCTCTTTTGACTGCTGCAGGGATTATTCACACCTAACTGTTAGAATGNCATCTCAAATGGTTTCTTTTGGATGGTCCTTTTAACTATTTCAGGTTAGAGTGAGAAATTCTGAACCTTTGCATGATATGACCAAGTGGATCTCTCCTGGAGGATTTGAGAGACAGCAGTCCTGGTGCCACCTGTGTGATGGCTTTNGTTTACCTGGGGAGCACTCCAGGAAAAACAGAAGGAATTCCCTGGAAGGAATTGCTTGCAGACAAGGTGACAGTGTGTCTCCTGAATGAGAGGTGGATGGGGATTGTTCATTATCTTTCCCCAAATGTCATTTCTTTGACACAAGATAAAAAACACAAGAATCAGAGGCCTTAGAGAGAACTGAGGAATAAACTCAGTGGAAGAGTTTATTGAGAAAGTGTAATTTATACTCTTTTATAATTAGNTGGAAAGCATGCTGGTACAATATTGTTTTTCTAGAGTAGCTTTGCTGGCACATGAGCATGGCTTTGGTTGTATTCAGGAAAAATTCAAGCTGTACTTTCAAATGTTATCTGCTGAGGTTCNTTTGGTGGGAAGACTTTAAACAGCAGTGGCTGCGTGGAGATTGAATGAGCAGTAGTGAGCACTTGTATTAAAAAAAAGAAAACATGGGAGCATCTACTCATGGAGACAAACCTATTTACCATCTGAGAACTAATGTTGTGGAGAGAAAAGATGGAGACAAATAAACATCTCTTTTCTAGGGTACAAATGACTTGTCAAGCTGTCAAAGAGAGTGTTTTTACCATTTATCAGATTGTTCTATTCTTTGAAATGCTTTAACATTCTGCCAATCACATCTGAACCCACTTGTGTGGTTTTCAGACATTCCCTAGCCTGACTGCAAGGGAAGAGCTTTAACAAATGGTGATTTCCTGTGAAGTGNAGCTTGCTTTAAGAGACACTTTCCAATCCACACACGATTACACATTTTAAAGGAATACAGGATGATGAAAGTTTAGCTGGAGAAATCCACGGATAAACACACTGATTTTTATTACCTTTTGATTACAAAATACAATATTTCTGCTTTCCCTGCAGTGGCTGTGTCAGTTCCCACTCCCTTTCCCTGCTCTTCCACTTTTTCCCAGGCTCTCCTTCTTACGCACTTCGCTTCCCTTGGTTGTTTTTTTGTCTTTTCTTGCTCTTACTTCCTTAACTACCACACCATATGAAGCCAGGGAAAACCTCACCAGCTCCCAGCGTTGCTTAGCAATGTCATGCATCTCTTGCTGTCTGTTGTGAAGCCATGGCATGCTGGTCTTTCACAGAGATTGCTCTATCACTGCTCTGCTATGGGTTCCATCTCCCCCCTGAGATTTCTGATAAGAGATGATGTGTCTAGACAGCCTACAGAAGAGATTACCTTCCATCCATTATAATATAATTAGATCAGGCCATGCCAAAGCTCACCAAGATTTNGTGTTTAAAAGGTCAACAGCTTTTATTCCATATCTCAAAGATAAGCACCTTACATAGGGCTTAATATGTAGAGTGCTGTGCCTGAAAGAAAAGGAGCTTCAAAAGATTTCCACTTCTATTATATCATTCAAAATAGAAATTTGATACTGTAATACGTCCATTTTATCTTCTGTGATTCATGGAGCTAGAGATAAAAATAGGTCAGCTATGCCCCTACTGCTTCAGGATTATTCCCTGAAATATATTTTCTATTTCTAAGTCCAGAGTAGATTTAACTATCTCCAGTGAGGATTTACATTTATTAAACTGGAGGGCTATTCTTTGGTGGTCTTAATATATTATCATTTATCATTTGTATTATGGCAGCCATTGGAGAGATCAGCTGAAATTAGAATCCCACTGTGCAAGGTATTCTATGAACACATTGACCAAAGTGATTTTTCCACTGGGGGGGTTTACAGTCTACATAGATAAAACAAAGAGTGAGAAAGTGGCCATGGCAATATCCCCATTTTAGTGGAGCACAGCAGAAGCAAAGNGAGGTGAGCTTCTCCCTTGCCTCTGATAACAGAAATAACAGACCTGAGAAGTGACTTCAGCTCTGTGCATTACCCAGAAACAGATTTTTGCATTAGAGTAAGATGCCCCTCAAGGTTTTGGTCACTAGATTTTTTTTTTTCTTCTCTAATCTCTTGCCTCTTTTGAGATTTATCAAGTTCATTAAATTACTTTGAATTATATAATTTTTGATGTTAAATTGTCCTGCTTGTTAACTCCACCACTCAAACATCAGAAGAAACTTAGCATTAACCCATGTTTATAGAACTTCCTCCATTGTTCACCAAATGACTTGTTGAGTTTTAAATTTTTTTTCACTTTTCTCTGCCAGCTCCNAACTCTGCTCTGAGTTCACTGTATCTTTTTTTTATCTTTATAATTCAAAACTCCAAGCATTGATTGCAGTATCACTGAACAATTTTGCCCAAATTCTACAAAACAGAGAGGATGGCTTATTTTTTTCCATGTAATCATTGTCTGGCATATTCTATAAGTGGGGATATTTCTCCTAGCAAATATTTCTCTGCTTTGCAGAGATCACTATGGCCAATCTTAGTGGGAGCAATGCAGCATGGTTCTAAACAGCTTAGTGTCATAAAGGTAGTATTTCAAATTTCCAGACTTGAAAAAAGGAAAACTAGCACTCAATTCAAAATATATCCACCATCCAGNAAGAAAATTTACAAGACAGGCTCACAAACATTTCATTTAGGCCAATGAAGTTGAGAGCACTGCTTCAGCACTTGTTTTTTCACTCCTGTTTATCTGGTGTGTTTTGTTTATCAGGCTTTTCTAGCAGGATGATAATGTAATTTGGGCTGTGGTGATCTGCATCACTGCTTGGCTGACAGTGACACACCTGAAATCTTCCTCCTTAAGCACTTCAAGAACACCATTTCAATAACAAAAATACAGTGTTGTGCATGTTCTTTCTGTGGTATCTGGAAGGGAGATCATGGAAAATCCTGCTTTGGAAACAACCCCCAAGCACCACTGAAGTTCAGCTCTATGTCCTTTTGGAAAACAGGTTTCCATTTCCAATCATCTTTAACAGTAACAAAAGAAACTAAACTACAGAATTAATAATCCCTTCCTAACCCTGTTATAGGTGTTGTTTACAAGTTGTCCTTTTTTGCTGCTCANAATATTTCCAGCAGCCTCTCCTTTGGTACAGGATTTTTTTGGGGGGCAGCAATGCTGCAAAAGGGAGTATTTTCATGTTACAATTAATATTTTTCTCTTCTTAGTTTGGACTGTTGCATCCAGCCTGTCTCAGCCAACCAGCAATGCATTTTGTCATTAACATTGGGACAGCAGAAGAGAAAATGGCAGCAGAATTCAATATGTTAGCAGTAGAAAGGATGATAACAGCTCACTATTTGGGGGAGAAATAGAAGCCAGTGTCTTCAGGCTCAGACATCTGTTTCATACAGTTTTGCCAAGAAATGCCATAACTGTGAGCTCTAGTATCATTAATTACCATAATACAGCTAGTATTGAAGTGATGGTTTTAAGAGATTAAAGAAAGTACATGCTATATGTATATTTTCTGTTCTTTTTCATAAAGTTACTTCCTCTGCTAACTTTCATCATTCTNCTTCATAATTGCCACTAATAACTTATTTATTAATTTGGTTTTTTTTCTCATGATGACACTTCAGGGATGGGCTATCTGCATCTTCTCACTCTGTNATGAGCTACAATGAGGGGCAATTAGCTCACCAGCCACTGGTGCAAACTTTTGTCCTCCAGCACTCTTGTGTGCTGATCAGTCATCTTCACCCAGGCCCAGCCAACAATAAATCTGTGACTAGCACAACACAACNCTTGTGCAAATTGAGCAAGGAGCTGATTGCTTTTGCTGTGCTTCATTTCCTTACCCTCCTCACACTGCCTGCAGCAGAGGATTTACAATTCAGGGTGGTCTGGGAGTGCTAAGAAAGGGCATGGCTAGAAATGAACATAAAATACTGATTATGTGTATGGGTTGGCTTTTACCCTAAGAGTTCCTTGTTTTCCTGCTCTTCCCTTTCCTGAATTGTGCTTCAGATGCAAAAAAGCTCCAACTGAGTCTCCTGTACCAAGGCTCACACATCCTGTGTGGATTTATAATCTGCTTAGTCCAGTCTCTCCATGTCTATCCTGTGTTGCCCCCAATAATTCTGCCTGCTTCATGAGTTGGACAGATTTTGAGAGTTAGTTAGAAGCTCAGTGTTAACTGACTTTTATTCTTTTCATGTTCCTAAGCACATTGCTGGCACATAAAGGTCATAAAGAAGAAACCAAATTGAATCTGCTCTGAGGTCTTGAAGTGTTGACTTGCCTGTGTTATTAAAAATAANGTAAAATGTTTTAGGTTTTTTTTTTCTTTTAAATTCTAATATGAAAAAATTATCTAATCACAACAGTTATTTTCACAAGGCAGCAAATACTGCAATAGTAAAGTCCAAACTGACAATTATACTGGGCTGGTTTTTTTCCCTGTAGTAACCTGTCATTCCTTGTTAGTTATTTATTATTTTCAAATATAGTGAAGTTCTTATATTGCTATTTTATCTTACATAGGATATAGGAAATTACAAATATTGTAACATGAATTAAAATCAGAAGACAGGGACATGTATATATATTTTTTTTTAATGGGATTTCAAAATCTGCCTGATCTGTCATACCTTTACCAAAAGTAAAACCACATACAAGTGATAATTTCAGCATCAGCATTAGNAAAGCAGCCTGCTTACTCAAGGACATATTTTGCTTTTCATAAAACCCAGANCATGAATTTTAAGCTGATTGTGAAGGTTTACTAGCCTAACTTCCTGTGTGGACACACTCAGGATTACAGCTTTGTGTTACAGCTGATCTAATAAACACCATGCTGTTACCAAAATGGTCACTGGGTTCAGCTGGAACTACTTGATCAGGTGTAGAAAAAGCAAATAGACAGGTGTGGCATGAGCAGAATATCCTTCCATGGCCACAGTGAGATTTAGATTAGTTGTATCTTTGAATTTTCTTCATATTTAACATGGAAGTGCTCTTTTCATTTTGGTTTTGTTATTCAAAAATATTCCTGTGTGGTACAGAAAAAAAAAAAACCCATGCAAAAAACTATTGTTTATACCTGATTTTATGCCTCTGCTGTAAAGAATACCAATTTTTCCTTATGTGGTTAAACCTTACTATTACCAATGTGCTACTAAGAACTAAAGAAGTTCTGCCAAATTCTGGCAGATGTAGTAAAGGTTCTTGTAACCACCAAGATGGGAGAGAAAGAATGAGCCAAAAATTAGGGATTTGGAAGAACCTGACTCAGTGTTGGNTGTACAGACCATTTACATGTGTATATAGCAATACAGGCTATCCTACACATTTTATGGGTTCTTCTGGAATAATATACTGAATTTTTCTCTCTTCCTGTATCATTGATGGTTTTGTAAAACATTGTGTAATGGGAGCCTCAGCAGGTTAGATGATAATAATTAAACAAACCAGAAAGTTGGGTTTTTTGTGGNTTTTTAAAATTTATTTTTATTTTTAGAATTGATATAAAGATAGCTTGACCATTATATATTTAAACATGAGTCATTATAAGGCATATGTGTACATCCTTGTCCTTGCCTATAGATAGTGGTGATGTGTGAAACACACTGGAAAAAGAAAGCATGCTGTAATAATAGAGCTGAAAGAAAGAAATAAAAGAAGGAGACAGTACATATTTTTTTCCAGAAGAATTGAAAATTCTGGTTCATTTTGAATATGATGGTTCTGGTGGAATTGATATCTTAGAATTTAGGCTGTAAATCATTAGGCAGACTTTTCCACTTTCACTGATGTAATTGAACATCTTATTACATGAAGACATGCAACTGAGTGGGATTCATCAAGTCTTTGCAGTTAGCTCACATAAAGAAGTTCTTTTTCTCTGGCCTATCATCAGGCCTGAGTATGGTGTCAGACATCTGATTAACACAGAAAATCATAGGCTTGCTGAATCATTTGATATTTCTTGGAGAATAAAGGGGACTATAAAATAGAGCATGAATAATTCATCTGCAGGACTATCCAAAGTCATTTTGTGATGATGTGATTTCTCCCTCTTTTCAGAACTGAACTTTGCTTTTAAAAGCCAGTGTGATAAAAGTGTGTTTCTGTAGTGTGGAGAGACATCTTCCTTTTCAAATATTTATCTTATAAAGTAGAAGTGTCACAAATGTTGAAAATAGGAAGAAGAAAGACAAAAATATATTGGAATTTCTTTACCAGAGAGAACTGTAGGGTGTGAAAATAAACTGACTTGTTATTTCAGGAGATTTAGTCATGACAGTAGAAAACTATACTTTCAGTGGAGGGTACAACTAATTTTTAAGAGCATCACCCTGTCACAAAATGTAAACTGAGAACTTGGCACGATATTTTTCTTNTGCAGAGTGCTTTGGAGGAGATGAAAAATAGAATCCTCCCCAGTCTGCTTCATTGCCACATTTAATAGGCTTGTGCTGGGGTGCTAAGAAATACAATCTGGAAAATTTTTCTCTAGTGGTTTAACATGTTAAAGTCTTGAGTGTTTTTCCTGCTGACCAGCTCACCTCTGGGCTGTCATTTCCATTTCAGTATTAGCAAACAAAAAGGTTTAAGCAGATGAAGTCTGTTGCTGTGCTTGCCCTTCCTATTTTCCAGGCTCTGCCTCTCTGTAGCATCATTCCAGCACTTTTTATGTTACCATTCACTGGACCTGCCTCCTGAAACAAAAGTTCTTGTGCAAACAGTGGAAACTTGTCTCTGGAGAAAAATCATCACCTTGTTTTGTGANACCAAGCATGAGGGAATAGACTTTTGTGGTGTGTTACTGAGTGATCAGGGAGTGGCAGACCAGGCTGGGGTGAGNCTGCTCTTGGTTAAGGGGGCTGGGAGTGGAAAAAAAGTGCCACCTTAATTGAGCATTGCAACCTCTGTCTGGTGAGGATTGCAGGTGAAAAATTAGTAGCTGGATAAAAGCAATAGAAGGAGAGCAAGTGAGATGTGGAGAGGGCAATATAGGGACAGCTGCAGGTTATGAGGAAAATGATGTGTAAAAGTCCTATGAAATGCACCTGTGATGTGCTGAAGTCAGATTAAGAGTTTATTGTGGTCATGGAAGACATGGGATTTGAGTCCTTCATTTTTATCACCTTTATTGTTTTTTAACCTGCACATAAATATTTTACTACATTGATGTGTAAATTCTANTTATACTCATTCCAGTCCCCTAGTACTGTTCAGTTATCTTAGTNCAAATATATTTTTTTCAGTACAGGTTATTTCCACATGGAAAAAACCCACTGTGGTCAGTTAAAGCAATGCAATAATATCTGCACTGGGTCTGTAGTATTTGGTGCCTGAATCATTTGGGGATTTATTAACCTAACAGTTACAATGAAAAGATGGAATGAAAACTCATGGAATCCAGTTAAAAATCCCAACAACTTGAATGAATAGTAACTTGGAAGGGGGTTCTGCTGGAGACATGGTGCTGGCAGTGCCTGAAGCATTTCCTGCAGCAGGGATGGGATGGAAAACATGTGAGAGAGCAGGGCAGCACCCTNTAAAGTGAATTAGAAACTGAATTAGACTGACTAGTGGTGCTCCTCTGTTTCTGGCAGAAACAAAAAATTTCTGTAGTAACTGTCCTGAAGCTGGATTCTCAGCTGGCACTTAGGAGCTTTATGTGCATATTTAATCCTGTATTATTAGTTAAAAGCCTCTGGAAAATAGTTGGAAACCATAAAACACTTTTTACTGTGGTCAAGGGAATTTTTAACCCTGTGGGGAAAACAGGAGAAAACAGAACTGATTTTGGGAGGGGGGAGTGCAGAGAAGGGAGAAACGGGAGAGCAGAAGGTAAACTAGTTTTTGCTGTTTGTTTTGGTGNTTTTTTTTTTTTTTTTGGTTGGTTATTTTGTTTTGTTTTGTTTTGTTTTGTTTTGTTTTGTTTTGTGTTGTTTTTAATTGGATATATTGATACCAAGCTGCTGGGAAGTGACCTCAGCCCTGTTGAGCGGAGCAGGGAGCGCAGGCTGGAGCTGGAGCTGGCTTTTAGTCAGTGATCTGTGGATAACCCCCAGTCCCTCAATGACGTGGGAGAAGCCTCCAAAGGGAGGCAGTGACTCAGAGAAGGAGGCTCAGAGATTGCCTGAGCAGCCAGGAGCACGTCACTGGTAATCCCAGCGACACCTTTCACATCCCTGGCATTTGGCTCAGTGCTCTCCACCAAGGCTGGCACTATGTTTTATTTAAGGCTTCCTCCCTGCCTTCTGATGTGTGTGCTGCTGTAGCCTGGCTGATTGGTTGCCTGTTGTGTTTACTAACACTCTGAGATCCTGCAGGAGAGGGGGGGGATCTGTGGGATCTCTCAATACTGCTGGGTTGAACCTGCTCTTTGTGTTAGACACAGGGGTATCCAAATAAACAGGCAGTTAAAACAAATCCTTTNTAGCACCTTTAAATTGCCAGACTGCAGAAGGAAAAATCATCTCGATGGAGTATTACCCAAGCTGAGCTTGTCATCTAGTAAGGATCTTGTGATATGTGTGTGTGTGCTGGTGAGGAATGTTAATCTTGTGTTTTGCATCTCTGTGAAGCATTTGCAGTTCCCCCGAATAGCTGCCTAGAGGATGGGCAAGGGAAAGAGCCAAAAGCTTTTTCAGAGGAACAGAGGCAGAGAACCTTTTGAGANAATGCTTCTTCCTCATTCAAAGAGATATTTTATCTGGGGTGGGGGTTTGGGGAGATCACAGCCCAGCAAGAGAAGTTGGTAGAGAGCAGATTGAAGTGGCTGTTTCAAGGGGCAGAGTTTCTAATGTGGTTCCTCACAGTTTGTGCTGGTCAGAGCTTGTACAGCCTGTTCCTCTCCCCAGCTGCTGTCTCTGACCACAGCTTCAGACTGTTTGTCTCAGCTTTCCATTTTGTCACCACTTCAGTGGCTGACCCTGGGCAAAGACTGTCCTTAATGACTCAGTTTCTTTTTTTGTCAAATGCCATGCTAGTAACCACAGCAATAACATGACTAGTATCCACCTGCATCATAAAAGATTTTTGCAGAAAGTTTTGGACTTCCATCTGCAGTTTTTCCAAGTTTTCTCTTGGGAAATAAGAAAGGAAGAGAGAGAGAATACCCACAGCATTTCAGCCAAATGCTTCAGTTGTGGGCATTTCTGATTTTTATGTAGTGTCTCCAAGGAGATCAGTTGGCTGCTAAATTTTCTTTGGATTACAATTCCCAAAATCCATGGCAGAATGGCAATCCATTCTCCTCAGTGGTCTTCTGATGTGTAAGAGTGGCTGTGCTGCATAAGAGGAGAAAACATCAGAGCTGGAAAGCATAAGGCACTGTAGTAACATTAGCAGATAAAATATTCAAATTTATGCAACAGAAATCTGAGATTTTAGTAGGAAGATATTTCATTTTCCTGTCACTCTGCTTTCTCCAAAGAACATAAATATAACCATGATACTTTCTCTGGGAGAAACAACTGAGCATTTCCTTCTCAGAGGGAGCCAATACCAGAATTTCTGCTAATAAAAGCTACAGAAGTTTAGGGAAAGTGTAAGAGCCTTCATAAAGGAAAAAGCAGGTCTCANCTTTCCCTAAGGGACTATTCTGACAGTCATGTATCAACTAATGTGTTTCCTTTCCACATCTTTATAGGAACACTTGTAGCAGCAATACACCACCAAAAGATTCCTCTGTGCTGAACACCAGAAAGGCTTTAGCAATAACACTGGTAGTACAAAATTAGAAAAAGTACCTTGCTTACTATATTGCTCTTCCTGTAAGTTTGTAGCACTCCTGCATGATACACCTCTTATNGCTGAAATAGATTTTAAAACCCTTTTTCTTTTCCTCTCCCTTTTTATGAGTCAAAATTACTAATTTAATGTGCATGAAGAACTTGGATTATCCAGCATGTGCTAAACATAGCTACTGAACATTTGCCACATGTCAGAACTTTGCAAATGTTGTTTGTGGAATTATTTATATTGGCTACATTGGANACATGGGTGATTAGCAGTGATTGCCACAGTAGTTTGTGTAGGCTTGCAGATGGAACTCCCACTGTCCTTTGTGGACAAAACTTCTTGANATCTATAATCTCAAGTTTGGCATTCAGTGCATCTTTTAGAGAAATGCAAAAGTGGCCATGATGTGGAAATTAGAACAGCAGGTAAAGGAGAAATGAAAATTATTGCAAATTTGGAGTCAATAGGTGCCCACAGGCTTCCATTAATTTTGATTTCTGAGTGTGATGCTTCTGTTTCTTGCAAAGCAAAGTGAGGATTTTGGATCTCTCCCTGAGCTGGGGGAATTAATTGATGTTAGCAGTGTCTGGTGATGAAGCTCAAGGGTTGTGCATGTTCTTGTGGCAGTCTGGTACATTGTGTTCTGCCATGTGCTGGAATAAATGACCTTCAGGGAAAGGGTCACTATGGGGTGCAATCAGCATTTCTGGAAGTTTNCTTTGATTCTTTCTAAGTAGTGGGGGTGTTCTGAGTGTTTAAAAAATTTTGTGGTACTAAGAGAAAGTTCAAAATGCCTTAAACAGAGAATTATCTGGTTTGCAATGTGGTAAAAGTCAATCTCCCCTGTAACAGAATGGATTCCTTAGTTTTGTCCTCACCTATAATTTATGAAAACTATTTTGTCTGCTTTCCACAATTATAGCCAGTAGAATATGCAAATTTGTTTAAATTAGAGCAAAAACTTTGCTAAAAACTGAGCAAACTATTTTNTTTTGGCCTAAAATTAACAAAGCATCATTATTTCTATTCACATTGCAACAATACTTTTGTTTGGAGAAAATACTTCTTTTAATTTTTAAGAGAGGTGTTGATTCTTTGATGTAGAAATAGAGTTAAAACAAATGTCCATGTTAACTAAATCCTGCCTCTCTCTCCTATTGAGGTTAAAGCAACTGAATATCAATTGCACTTAATTAATTAGTTTAACTTTACAGCAGTTTGCAAATAATCCCCATGAGTTTTGTTGCTGCCTACTTGCTTGTCTGTACTTATTATTATGTTCACAGAAAGCATAAACATAATTAAAATGCTCTCCTAGACTTTTTTTTGCCTCCTGTGTCGGCATGTGTAGTTTGTTTTTCATGCACTTCATACAGAATTGTGAGTCATGCTCAGACCTTCAGAAAATACCTTGTTATTCTCTGCTCTGGTATCCTGCAGGCCTGTGCTTGGACCCCTAGAAATGGCAGCTAATTAGCTGAGCTCTAAGGAGAAACAGGAAAAAAAATTAAATTAAGAACCTCAATGGATTTTTTTTTTTTTTTTAACTGGAGATAGTGATGGCATTTGTTTGACTTAAAAAAAATTATTTTTAGCTTTCTTAGGAATTTCTGATACCTGGAAACTTGGCACTTAGAAATTCCAATGAAACAAAACTTGAATAGAGATGCTCTGGTTGTTGGGTTTGTTGAGTAATATAATACTAATTATATATATATATATATATATATATATATATATATATATATACTAAAACTAATTGATGTTTTAAAAATAGCTGTCTAACATTCATCTTTTACCTTTAAGGAATGGCAAACTCTTAAAACTGAAGGAATGCCCTAGNTGTGTTAAACCTTAATTCAAGACACTGAAGGCAAGTTAGGGATTAAGGCAATAAAGCTGACTATGAAAAGAAATTACTATGCATAACTTGGCAAAATAAAAAGGATGGAGCAAAAAGGTTGTGGTGTTTGTTAACATGCACTTGAAAAGGCCAAATACCAAGATAGGNGATTTCTTACTTAGGAATGGTTGGGTGGAATTAAGCAAGAAGGCAGCTTGACTCATTAAATACCCTTTGTGAAATACTGAACAGCTGAAAAGCCTCCCNAGGAAAATGAAAGTGGAACATTTCCATCGTGTGGAAATCATTCAGTGGTGGATTTGGAATGTGTCTGCCCTGCCCTGGGGATGGGTAGATGGTCTGGCAACACTGGGAATTCCTCACCATTCCTGCACTGAGACACTGATACAGAACCTCAAATCTGGCAAATTTACCTCTGTGTAGTAAAACACAATTGCATTGACTTTCTTAGTAAGATTTATTGATGGTTCAGAATTATCAAGATGTAATTCTGGTGCTAGAATTATTTTATTTTTTTTTTTTGCCTACCTAAATGTGGCCAGGTTTGCTTTTTTTCTGTTGGGTCGGTCGGTTTTGCCTTNGTGGTATTTCCTTTTTCAGACTAGATGAGCTGCAGCCACGCATGTATATGCAAATTTAGCACATAATAGGGTGTAAAAAACCCCGGAGCATCAGAGTGAGTCTGAAATACGTGGTAACTCCTGCAGAATAGACGCTGCCTTTGCCTTGCAGAGGGTTCTATCTTGCTCCCGAGTATATATAGCTGGGAGTGTGTGGAAAGCAGGCAGCCCAGGATTGCTGGGCTGAGTGGGAGGTGATGCAGGACTGTGCTATTAGTGAGCAGGAGGTGGGAGGTGGCTGGGGCTGATGGGCAGCTTGGCTGCAGCATTCATACACATATGTTTACAGGTATATTTAGCTGGGATATAAATACACAACTTGCCTCAAGTGTAGATGGAGTGATGTAATAACTCAGAGTGAGGCAGCATAGTAGAGTGCACTGAGCATGCAAACCCACAGTTTTAATCCTGGTATCTCCACAAATGCACCTTCTCTGTGTTCTTCCCCATCTATGCTGTGCTGGATGGGGGATAGGGATTGTATTTCATCTATGCTTGGAGCTTTGTGTGGCATGACTGACAAAAAAAATGATCTGTAGTGGTGAGGGATGTAGAAATATGGGGAATAGCAGTGGGGTAAAAAACCCTCTATCCAAGGATTTCATACAATTTGCCTCATCTTAACTTTCTTCCCTGTTCTCTTGGTCATGTTGATGTTCCACTTACTAATTTCTGTTATTGGGTGCACTCAGAGACTTTCTCACTTACTGTTTGTTAATTAAATCAAACCTAAGATCATNTTAATCATAATATTATTTTTATTTTCTTTTTAGAGTGTGTACAGATTTTCCTCCAAATTGACCTGCACAAATATTGTCAATATCTCCCCAAATTATCTGTTGGTGCAATTTTGATAGGCCAGCTTGTTTCCTAATCCTGACAATGAACACTAATTTATTTGAACAGCTAATTTTCCATTTCTGTCTAGCTTCCTTAATACTTATTCCCATCTTTTCTCTTTCTGTCCCTGGGGCATCCCTGAATTTCCTGATATTAGCAGTAACTAAGAGAGTTTGAGCAGGAACTAAGTGAAAGTTTGGATTTTTTCAGGAGGACTCACCCTGCTCCATGTTTGGCTGAAAATAAAGATGCCACTGGTAGGATTTGGGCCTGTGAGAGAGATGCAGTAAAATGTAAGTAAATCAAAGGACACAGAACTGTTGTATGAGGGTAAAGTTCACATCTGGGAAAGGCTGTAGGGAAGGCTGGGAACCTGTGCAGTGGAATTCATAATTCATACAATTTTGGTGTGTGTTTGTGGCTTAGGAATGGTACTGACACACCCCAGACCTCATTTCTCCCAAACCCTCCCTCCACCCCTCTGGTGGGATGGAGAAGGGAATTGGAGGCACAGAAAGGTAAAGATCACAGTTTGAGATAAGAACAGCTTACCAGAAACAGCAACAAAACAGGGAAATGATCAGTGAGAAATAGCAGAGTTCCAGGAGAGGTGAAGGATTCACCTCACAGCACCCTGCACACCTGAAAGAACACTGATCCCACTCCTGGCATGGTGGGAGGAGACATTGTACAGCCTCTGTCTGCTGCAAAAATTAACTTTACTGTGGCCAGAACCAGGACAACTGTAGATTCTGACAACATGGTATATTGAAGGAAAAAATTCCAGTCATTTGAGCTCAGTCTAGGCTGTGAACTGGTCTGCAAGTCCAGCTGATACATATTGATTGCTCTGATATACACTGGATTGAGTCACTGTTCTCTCATCATAGAAACACCTTGGGATCACTCTTTTTTATCTCTGAAATACTCCAGAGAAGGAGGGAAATGATGTTATCAGCCAGTACAGATAAATTCAGGTAGTGCCCAGACAGACTAAATTCCTTGCTGAGGCTTTATGGCAGCTCACAAATCCAGCTGAGCTTTCCCAAGTGCAGTCCAGCATGTCCAGACAAACATTTGATTTGGCAAATTTTAATTGACCTGCTTATTTAGGTTCTTCCCAGTAAGGGGAGCAGNAACTGGAGGGTGCAAGGCTGAGAAACATTTCTATGAAACTGCTTCTTTCTAATAATTGCATTGCCCTGACAAGGGGCCTGTCTTACTAAAGATAATCAATAATTCTTCTTCATCAAAGAAACTAACATCACACTTTGCCCCAACTCTTTCCCATCCCATGAAGAAGGTTTTGTAGTCTTTGTGTTGTAAACCACATAACTTTTAAATTTTTTTAAAGGAGCTTTAGCCATGGGTTTGTTTTGCCAAGGGNTGGGGAATTAAGGTTTCTCTTCATGAGGTTTTGAGTTTCACTGGGTGAGGCCTGGTGGGATTCAATCAACAAAAAGAAGATTCCTAAATTCTGAAAATTTTGCATCTACAGGCTGGGAGNAGCCAGAAGATACAGAGGAGATAAATGGGCATTAACAGACATCATTCCCTGGTGCAGTTGGAGATAGCTGGTCTGGGAAAATATTAATAAAAGAACCAAAGGATAAGGACCAAATCAGCATCAAAGGCAAAGGAATCAATAACCAACAGGAGATCAAGTGCTGAGCACTGTGCAGGGTAGAACCAATGAATGAGAACTCCTTTGGGTTTTTTNTGTGTAAACATGTGACAAGTCTGGTGAAGAACCATGCATGACAGAGTGATTTTCACCACACAGCCTGTGTGATGAAATGATTGCCACTGCCACGTGTGGATGGAACTATTTCCATTGCACATCCTGGCTGGAATGACATCCTGGCCAGAATAAAGTAATGCCTGATTATCTCACACTTAAAAGATGATGTTGGAGAGTTTTTATTTTTTTAATTCCCACAGTTTTGGTGACACTTGTGCAATTGCACTGCTCAGGCTTGAGCCCACACTCTGCATCCTGTAAAAGCACAAAGATTTTGACTCCTAGTCAGGATTCAGAATAGTAATGTGCAGATCTAATTGTTTCAGGTNTGTTGGGCACATTCTGCCTTGTAGATGTTGCAAAAAGTACTTTAGAATGTGTTCAGAACCCCTTTCCATCTCCTCCCAACCAATTCCTGCTAAAATCTGTGTGCTTTGGCTTGAAATAATGATTGACACTGTGTTGTGGCTCATGTGTCATTGTAGATGGAGATCCTTTTAAAAATAAAAGTGACAGTTGGATCCCCAGGCTACTTCAGATTTTTTTAAAAAGTGGCTGATAAAGAGTGTGCAAAGTTTTCAATGGAAACTCTCTGAAAGCCCCTCTTTCATTTGCATGTTCTTTGTCACAGACAGTTTGCTTGTGCCAATAGAAAGGGAATGTTTTCACCTGCCCTATGACAACCAGGGTTTTCAGAAAACTTACTGACATTCCTGACTGGGGAAAAAAAAAATGTTTTCCAGCTCATCTGTGACCTCCTATTGCTGCCAAGAGTTAGAGCTTCATGCTTCATGTGTGGGGCATGTATTTCCTAAGAATACTCACTGGTGGTGAGGAAGATGATGAGGTGGAGCTGGGCTGGCAGCTGTGGTCCAGCCCTCTGTAGTAACAGATGTTTTTAGATGTGTTTGCTGAGAGACTGTTGTGATCAGGGCTGTGCTAGGGAAAAAGTCCACAGAGACTGTTTCTGATTTTACCCAGGACANGGGACCCACAGGAAAACAGTCTACTTAATAAAAATATTAGTAAATAATAGTAATACCAACAATTTAATTAATAGTAATTAATTAATATTAAGGTGTTAATAGTTAAATTAATGAAACTATTGATATGTATTGATAAAAGCCATGCTAACTTTGCCTTCTTTTGTGTGTGGGTCACCTGTTTCCTTTGCTGCAGAGTTCCAGAGGCCAGGCAATACCTCCTGCCCATGGTGTTCCATATGGTGGAAATTGCACATTTCCATTNTGGTGGAAATTGCACATTTCCATTATGGTGGAAATCACCCAAATTTCACCTTTGCACAAGGAATCCCACAAGGCTGTTAGCCCCACAGCTGCATTTCAGCCTTCCCTGGCCATCTCTTCTTGTGTCCCTGGCTCTCCTTGTGNGTTTTGTGGCAGGAACTGTGGGAGAACTGAGGATGCAGGTCTGGCTGCTTTATTCTGCTGGAATATCAGGAAAAGTTCTGGAAAGTACAGGCTGTAACCCAGCAATGAAACCTGTTTCAGCAAATGATTGGGCACAGGAGAATTAAATGCCTCCTTGCAAGCCAGTTTGGGAGGAAGCAGGTGGTGCATGGTTATTACAAATGCACAGAGAACAACTCCTGGGATACAACTGGAAATAATTCAAAAGACAATAGTGTAAATAAAAAACAGGGTGTGATGTAACTGGCTTGTGATGAGCAGGGGTAACCAGTGGGCAACCAAGGACATGATGTTTTGTTCTTGTGCATTAATCACTGACTAATGGTGTGGAAGCAAATGGCAGCAGCTTGGTGAGTGATTCCATGTCTCTGCTGTTTGCCTTCCCTCCCTGGTTTTAGGGGGGAGCCTCCAACTGTATTTGCTGGAAGACATCAATGAGCTTCTTCATAAATATTGGGAAGATCACTGGCAGTCCAGCAGGACACAAAAGATCCGAGCACAAGTTTTCCTGACGTTAATAAATGAAAAAAAAAAAATATAAAAAAAATAGGCATAATCCTGAAATGACAGAAATAAACATTGGTCTTCCTGATATTTTTAGCTATTGTCAGCTGACAGGGCAGATTGTGAAGGACTGAAAAATGACGAACATAACTATGACTCTCTTCCTCGCCCCCTCAAAAAAAAGAAAGGGGGGGCAGGGAAGAGAGAGGAGAAGGAAGGCTCTGCTGGCAGCCTCAGGATAGTTAGCTTCAGAAGCATGTGTGGGGGAAAATATGAGAAACAATCTTGTGGGATTCAGTGAGGAAACACTTCAAAAATATAATTTGATTAGGACACAGCCTATATGATTCAACGAGGGGGAGGAGGTATTGCCTGGAATATGCATCTGACAAACTTTTACATCAAGAATTACTAAATTGCTGTCATGCAGCCATGGAGTGGGGGCCAGAACTCTTTTTTTTTTTTTTTTCCCTTTACAAACTCATGAACTGCAACTTTCTGAGTTGTTGGCATCTGTGACGTGAATCAGGTTCCTCCTGCCCCTGGTCCCATTGATGTGTTCTGCTTTGTTATTTTTGGCACAGCATCATGTGCCCTTCCCAAGTTCTCTGCTGAGCTGGAGGGCAGGTNAAGAAAAGGAATCCTTCACTCTAGTGGGCAAGAGAATGTCAGATTTAGCATGGAGAGGATTCAGGCTTTGTGCCTGACCAGGTGGACTTTGGTATCAGAGCATCATTCAGTCACTGTTAATTGTTTTTTTATTATTATTGTTTATTATCTGTTATTTTATTACATGTATTTTAGCTGTGCCTATAAAGGCATTGCTATCCACATGAAGTACTGATCAATACCAAGAAAAATAACTGTGTGGAATCAAACAAAGATGCAGACTATAAGAAAGAGACAATTCTTTAGAGAAGTATTTAGGCATTTAAAGGCTGCAGCCTGTAACTTCTAAGTGTACATGGAATGCAGAGTGCTATATTTTGCATCATAACACAAGGAGATTAGGCAGAATCACAGTATGGGACCTGCTCCACCAGCAAAGCAAATATAAAGGAGAGGATAGGTCCTGAAATCCTTTTAGTGACATTTCTGTCAGGGCCTGAGGAGGATTATGCTGTGTACAATTTGTACAAGCAGCACAATGCCAGTCATTTTCTTTCAAAGAACTGAGCCCTTACCACAGTTTTTTCCTATTTTTTTTTTTTAGCTGATGATCCTTAAGTCTGGTTTTTGGTACATAAAAAGTTGTAGAGTGTGATTTTTGGAAAGCAAGCAGCCAAAACTTGGCTGTCAGCACTCTCCAGCACCTTGCTAGTGACCTGTGGTTGAAGATCTGTTTTGTTTTGAGGGAAAATGAAAATAAGTAAATATTCAAAAAGGAAATGATCTGTTTGGTGCAGTGTCTGGAGATCTCACTTGGAGGAAAGATGCTGTGTGCCATCTCTGCTGTTATGCACTTATTCTAAATAATTTGGGTGTGGAAGCCTTAGGAATGCATCTGGGAAGGTAAAGAGAACAATTTATTTCTAAGAGTTGCTGTCAACAGAGGGAAATTCCAGAGGTGACAATAAATACTGTGTCCTTCATGAGCATGGTGTTAATATAATATGCTGAGATTCAGGAATTAATTTTTATCTTAATAGTGATTTATCTCATTAAAGAAAATAAAGGCATTTTTAATATCTATTGGCAACANGGTATCTTTTGTCCTTGGGATGTTTAGGGAACCTAGAACTTGTGCAGAGTGGAAAAGATGTTTATTTACACCTCATTAATTATAAGATTATTAGCACTGAATGAAAGCAGAAAATTGACATCAGAATGACATCTTGTTTTGAGGTCTATTCTACAGCACAAATTGTTGTTCATTAGATGTTAAATAGTTATTTAAAGTNCACAATTTTGGACATTTTCCTTGAAAGTACTGATCCTTGAGAGAACTGGGCAGGGCTATTAATATTTGCTTTATGTTTTTGTGTGCAGGCCTGATTCAGCAATATCTGCTGAGAGTTAATCATATTTCATTCCTTCACTGGCTGGGCTGGAACTCATGGGACACACTAACAACAGGCACAGATGAACTCAACTAGAAAAAAATTGCCTGAAATACTAATAATATTCTGTCTTTCCACTTAAAATAGTTGGATGTGTGATTGCTGGATTTGCTTCTTTGCCTTAGTGTTTATCTGATTCCAATGAAAACCATGAAAGGATGCACAGTTTCATGCAAAAACTTTCCCTGGTGTTATACAAAAAGATTTAATTGTTAACCACTCTTTTTTCCACCACACTCTTAAGTCACAACTTTTTAGGGATGTAATCTTTAAATTAAAGAATGTATAAGTACAAAGTGTTTAGAGTTTGAGAAGTCTCCAGGCTAGAAATTGAAATCAATATTGCCTTGAAAAAAGAAAAAAAGGGGATTGTAAGTTTGTGTTTTAGTTCAGTGCTGGCTCTCTAAATAGGTGGTGGATTGTTGGCCTGTTAATTTAGGGTTATTTAAAAAAAAAAAACAACAAAAAACAGCAACAGGGCTGTGAATGTGTGTGGTAATTAGATGAGTCATGTAACTTGGGCTGGGCTTTTGAAAAGGGGTGTCTCACCTGCTGGGGAATTCATTAAAACACATCATAAAAAATGAAAACTACCCCCCAGTAATAATTATTAAGGTCAGAATTACTGAGTTCAGACNCAAAAGGTCAGAATAAAAAATTTGCAGGTATACTGGGAATTCAAAGTATGAAATGTGAGGGCCACTGTGTATCTCCTGAATTTGTTTCTAGAGGTTGTTATTTTGACATTCTCAAAGCAACAAAATGATCTTTTTGTTGATTTGATNAAATTTGCTAATTTGTGTGTTTTTCTTCATTCTTAATTGACAAAATAATGAACATTCTAGAGAAACTGCTCTTCAGTTCTCTGAAAAGAAAAAGCCCTGCAAAACCCAGTGATTCTCTGCTAAAATATATGTTCATGGACTTTATACCTGGGGGAAAAAAACAGAGTTGTTTTATGGTGTTTAGTTCTTTACTCTGTCTGACTAAGGAAATTATCTAGTTATTTCTAACCTTTGTTTAGGAAATATTTCCTTTGTCAACAGCATGAGGAAGTATATATCCTGTTTTAAATCTTTCTGGGAATAAATTACAGTGACCAGATTTATTAGTGGGAGTTTCAAATTATATGGTGTATATATATATATGTATATATATATATATATATATATAT
>OAMK01000046.1:611388-624490 GCA_900205225.1 Saxicola maurus maurus
TATCTATATCTATATCTATATCTATATCTATATCTATATCTATATCTATATCTATATCTATATCTATATCTATATCTATATCTATATCTATAATATATCTATATCTATATCTATATCATCTATATCTATTACAGGTAAATGCAGACTGTTTTAGTTGAGGATAACCTGTAGCTTCTTCTCCTTTACCAGCAGTGGGAAAAAGAATAATTCTGAATAATTCAAATTTTCTCTCAAAAAAACTAGANTTGTGTACTTAAAGACAAGATCTCTTGAGCTCCATCAGAAGTAGAAATTGTATTAAGGAGTCACAATGGTGTTTCTTACAAAAAAGAAGTGATGCTTTTCTCTCATTTTCTAATTATCTTCTGTTTTCTCCAAGTGTGACTCCTCACATCTATATATAAACACCCAGAAGTTGTATAATCTAAATAAAATGTTTCTCTACAGAAAGTGATGAGGAAAGTGACGTCTGCAGGATGTGGCTCATCCCACATATTTAAATCACTATTGACAAGCCTCTGACAGCTTTTTAAACTGAGCTGCCTCATATTAATTTGTTCAACCATTCCTCCTTCTCAGTTCCATCCCTCCTCAGCTGCAGATGGAGTCTCATGGCTGGCAGGAGGCAGGACCTGCAGAGCACCACAGCAAAAAGCATTTTTGGGTCAGGGAACTTGTTCCCTGTGCAGAAACTGCCCTGGGACTGGTTCTGCTCNTTTTCCTGATCCCAGAGTGCAGCTCAAGTGTTTGGGGAGCACCTTCTCCAAGTGAAAACTGGCATGAGTCACAGTTGCATCCAAGCCTGTTCTCTACTGCCACATCCACTTTAGCTATAAAACAAGTTTTAATGAGTTTAATAATATTTAAAACTGTAATATTTTTCAACATTATTACGATTGCCTTTGGCAAAAAACCAGAAGTATACTGAGCTCCACATGAGTCAGACTCAAACCAGGTTTTTTGCATTCAATTCCTTGTAAATCACCAATTCAATTTTTTGGTGTGGTTTTGCACCTTTAATTACATCATTGTGTATGTGATTAAAGAGAATGTCTAAGAAATATTCATGACTCCTACAGACTTATTCACCATCTATTCAGGATGGAATTGAAATATGTCCTTTCTCTTCCTTTCTCTATATAAGGTGACATAAAAGATGAGTGGGTTTCAGGGTTCTTTCTTGAGGGTATCTGTCTGTTCTCACTGGGCCACATAAATACAAGTGGAGANTGTGGCTTATTACATCCCAAATAATAGCTTTTTTCAATCTCAAAGGTCTTTNCTTAGCTTCACACCTACAAATAACATGATACTTTTTGGTTTTGAGATCANCTTTTGTAGATCTGCCATAGTGTATTTTATTCCCTCTTCCTTGCACATTCCTCACACAGGCCTGTGTGGAATTTGAAAGAGATTCTGCAAACCTTACTCATGGGGAAGAAGAACAATAATGCCTCTTTTAAATGCAGCTTCTCTCTTCTGGAAAGCAAGAACTGAAAAATTCATCCTCAACCAGNGTGGTTCTGGAGTACAGCAAAGGTACAGAGAGACTTCAAATTTCATAGAAAATGCCATTCTTCTTTTTATCAACCTCCTCAGAGGTGTATCATAAAAAGCAACATTTCATCATCAGCTCAAAGTGGATNCTGAGTGGATAAAACTTTCTCTCTGTTTCTGACCCATGAATTATGAAGAAACCCTGATAAATAAAGTGTGTAAACCACACTGAGATTGCATTTAGATTTGTGTTNCTGAGATCCCAGATTTCCCTGAAACAAAAATGACCTTTAGAAATGTGAAGGGACTCCTGACATCTTACTGATTTTTAACNTGAAGGGGAACAATGACAGCTTAAACAAGAAAGAATAACAATTAATAACAGCTTGTAATTTCCAGATTCAAATTGCCAACTGATGCAGCATCAGTCTTCTAAAACTTTTACAGATTCCTTCAGTGAGCTGTTTCAGATAATTTGAAGTGAAAAAAGATACATTTTATAATTTAAAATGTCAGCAGAACATGCTACAAGTTTTCAGGAGCATGCACATACATAAAAATCAAATCAAACTCANATATTTGTTTGGTCCTGTGACAGTGAATTTGAAACTCTTCTTTACAAANATTTTGTTTATTCTTTTCTGAAATTACCAACCAACTGCAGACTTGCTCCCATTTTCCTTTTACATAGTTCTTCTTTTTTACATACTTATTTTCCTTCCTTCTTTTATAATTATGACTACTTTTAGAGTAGTATAGGATAGTAATGTAGTAATTCAAAAGTGGTGCACTTTCCACATCACAAATAGCACCNCTTGCTATGAAAGTGCACATTTAACAAAACTTCACATCAGATATGTGCAAACCCTCAAGCCAGAAGATTTTGAAAGGCAAAAGTTTTTGACTGTACAGCCAGTTTGGTTTATATGGATTGGTGACTTGTAATTTCAGTTGCTTTATGATTTTACTTTACTGGAATGCTTTTGTAACCTGTAACCTGCTTTCCTGAAGGCAGCCAGTATACAGGTTTGGGTCAGAAGACAGCCTGGGAATTGATTCAAATACTCTTATTTTTGGTTCTTGCTNCTTCTGTGTTTTGTTGTTGTCTCCAGCTCTTTTCCTCCTATTTCATATTCAATGGTATTCAGAGAATTGTAATTTCATTGTAAATCTGCTGACCAGATCTGCTGACAATGTCATATTTACACTATAAAATTGCATTGCTAATAAGATCCATCTTTGTCTAGGCCCCTGCTAAATCAAGACATATTTTCAGATATCTCTTGTTGGCTTTCTTGCCAATGTGCAACAATTTGGGCATGAAAACATCAGTGTTCCATTGTAGTGCCTTGAGCTATTGTATGTATCTAAATAAACACTTGTGAGAGATCCATAAAGCAATATCTGAAGACAGTTACTGCTGTAATAAGGAAACGAGGCTCTTGGAGTGTAATCAAGTTAAAATTATGTGCACATAAACAAATGGCATAATTATTTTATTAAATGTGTAAATCACTTTTTGATTTCCAGAANGATTTCTTTCAGCAGGTCATGAAATATTTAACATGAGAGATAACAGACTTCCTCACCCAGAAAGTTTTTCAGCCTTTCAGAGAAGAGAGAGGCTGTCATGATGCTCTCTAGAAAAAAATGGATTCTAAACCAGTTGAGTCAGGCTTATCTGACACTGCTCACAGTGCAGACTGCTGCTGGTATTTGAAGACAGCCCAGCTCTGAGCTGTAATTCTGATGACAGATCTATTCCTGTTTGTTGGTGCTGAGGATAGACAGCTGTTTTCACTTGCTGACTTACAGTTTGACAACTGCAGTCCCAACAAACGCTGCGGATGTTGGTGCAGAAATGAAAAGATCAAAAACCACACTTGGAATGTCCTGTCCTCCTCCTCTTCCTCTGACTGCTGAGTCCATGGAAATGTGGGTCTTGAGGGACTTTGGGGGATTCCTCAAGTCAGACCTGAGGCAGCCATAGCTACCAGAACACTCCAGTGNGTGTTGCTTTGTCTCTGCTTCCAAAATGTATAGATGAGGTCTGGATGGATTTTTTAAAAGGTTGATNCTTTTCCTGGTTTTGCTCCAGGATTTCCTTGGCCTAGGCTAAACCAATTGCTGAATTCTACCTTCCCATTCTGCCCTGACTGTGGGCTTCTCATTCTTTCTCATTCTTTCACATTATTATTTCACATTATTGTTCCTGTCTACAATAGCCTCCATGGTGAAGGTCTGACTTGAGGTGAGGAGCTTTAGGTGTTACTCAGCCCAGGTTTCTCTGCTTACCTTGCTTCTCCAGTGTGTCAGCAATCCTTCAGTTTTATTTTACCTTCCCTATCCCACCCTATGCTCAAATCTAGGGCTGACCCTCTGTACAGAGCCAGGCATTAAATGGACATGGATAAAAACATAAGCTGTGACTTCTTGGCCTTCTGCTTCACTGGGCATAAATAACATCTGGATTTTCCTTTCATTTGTAGTCAGGTATATCATTCTCTGTGCATTTTGTAGGACAGGCTCACAATAAAANATATATGTCTGTTTATATGGCTGGGAATCAAACCTATTTTCCATGAAAAATGCTTTGCTATTCTTTAATAAAAATGAAATTAAGAAATCAGCGTGTATGACTTTACTAGAAGCACATCTGATGGGTATTTGCTTTGGCTAGGGCACTGCCACCAGGCTATTATTACCACAAGTATTCAAATGACATTTTATTTCCTACTCTGCATTTCTGAGCAGCAGGCTGCTTCAGCTGCTGCAGAGTCACATCTACAGAAAAGGGACAGATGTTCCACATTTTTCTCTTTGTGAAACTGGAGAACCTTTCAAATCCACTGGCTAAAATGCCACCAAAGACACTCTGCACAATGGATGGCATTGTCCTAAAAGAGATGAAGACAATTTACTCTATAAATTCTCAGTAGAACTCACGGGGCATGCTTGATATAATTAATAATGATGTGCTCAATGGGCACATAGTAAAAGATNGCTCCTTCCTACTATTCCAATAATGGGAGATTGCACAGAGATGTCTNTTCAAAAGAGAGGACACAAGACTACTGCTAACAGCTGTAAGAGAGAAAGAGGAAGAGAGGATGAGAAAGTTTAATTAACAAGTACTACCCAGAGAGATATTTTGAAGAAAGAATGACTCACAGGATAATAATGCAACTTTGCCAGTGGCCAGGATAGGGAGGAAGAATACAAAGGAGCAGCTCACTTTTAATGAAGTAGATTTAGTTGCTGTGTCTTTAGGAAGTTGAAAACATACTTGTTTCCTACTTATTTATTTCCTTGCTGTATGTTCCAGTTTAAGTCATAAAAAAGAAAAAAAAAAGGGGGGGGGTTTCTGTTTTCTTTATTACTCTTTGGTAAAGTCAAAGGGGCTGAGATGTATCTTTAACAAAAGAAAGAACTCTTTGTATGAAAAGCAGTGCCAGGAGATAACAAAAGCCAGAATAAAATGTAACATCTTGCTGAAGATTACCTGTCAGTCCAAGGTTTTACATGTTTCTCTAGAGTTCCAACATTTCCTGAAAAGNACAGTTTTCAAAGATGTGGTTCTGGTACCTCTGATACCACTGGAATGGATTACCAGGATACTGCTCTGATGGAGACTGTGGCCNCTAAAAATCAGTGTTTTTATTAATGTTTTCATCTCAGTAGAAGGAATTTAATTTCAATCTCAGAAGATTTTCTGTGTTCCCCTCCATTCTCAAGGCATGCATGTCAATGTGCCCAGGATATTTCCTGGAGTATCCTGACATCCTGGAGTACCCAGGTATATGCCAGAAACATCTCTGTTTCAAGTGTTTCATTGTGTTGACTTGGAAATTTCTCATAAAAGAGAAGCAATTTCTCATAAAAGAGAAGTAATTCCTCAACAGAATTGTGCCAACCCATTCTCATTGTGGCATCTTCAGCTCTGTGACAATTCCAACTTCCTTTGGCAAAAGNAATCAGAGATGGAGTAATCTGGCAACAAATGAAGTTGTTCACTGTACTGCCTGAAGAGGAGAGTGGATTTTGCCTGATGAGGCTGGATGTGGTNCTTCATTTGGCAAACTGTGATCAGTGTTTGCTCAAGGTTAACAAAATTGTTGGTGGCAAGTGTAAACAAGTGCTATTCCCTGTTCCCACAGCAAAATCCCCCATTTTAGGGAGCAGTTGTCTATCCCAAGTTCTTAGTAAATACATNTTCAGTGAGATATTTTCAGATGATGGGCACTGAAAGAAGAGAGACCTCAAAAGGATGTCCTTGAAAGTGAAATCTATGGTGTATTATTGTTCAGAACAGGATAATTTTGGCTTGACACATAAGTGTGTTCTCTGAGTTTTGATTCTGTGATGATCCAGAACTTTATTCTATTCATTTGTCTAACTTGCTTTTTCAATTGTCAAAATAGTTTAATGTAAGTTGCTCTAAGGTGCCAATGCTCTGCTTTTTGTGCAGAAAGAGGTTTACAAAATTTCACATGTTAATTATAGAGGAATCCTTTGTTATTATTTCTGTTTCCAGCTTAGGAAACTTGAAAAAAATCTAAGATTAGTGTTATTAAGATTTTGGAGCAGACATGGCTCATTTAACTTCAGCAATGCTTATAAGGCATATGTATCTGAAAACATAACTAGGGTTGTGGGGCTGAGCTTTTGTAGATCCTATAAAATATCCTGAAGAGAAGGTTTTTACTCAAAGCTCTACTAGGATATATAAATTTCCAGATAAAAGCAGATTGAATGAAGCTAGACTGGTGATATATGATATTTTGATGTCTTGAGNGTTTGATTTTGGTTTTAAGAAACAATATTGTGATCAATATGCTTCAGGAACAAGAGAAGTGATTACCAGTCTGTAGTGATGGTCTAAATATTGCCCATCCAGCTGCAATTGAATGAGAATTTCTGAAATTTTTCTACTTTTTTTTCAATAGTTATTAATCCCAAAGCCAAAACTGAGTGAAATCAGAAATTTTGGCTTGTGTAGATCTAGTGAAAGGAGTATTAATTGGTGTATTAAAGGAAAAGGGAAATTTTATGTGTGAGAATTCCAGAAAGCAGATGAAGAACTGGAGAGTTCAGGATCATTGTATATTGTCAATGTGCCTTGACTTTTCATGATNATTTTTTTTTGTCCTTAAAGGCTTTAAAAACTTTTGGGAGCAGCAACCAAAACACAGCCCTATTTTAGCAATTATATAAAAAAAATTAGCTCAGAACAAAATTACTGCCAGCACAAGATGGTACAACAGGGCAGGTGAACTGGAATGTATTGAGTGTGCATGTGTTTTGGGGTTTATTGTGAAGATAGAGGAGGATATTTTCAGTTTGGAATATTAACTCTTTCTCCACTATCTAAACAAACTCAGAGCTACTTTAATTTTGATCAGCTGGAGTAACTTAAAGGGGCAGGCAATTTGCTGCTTNGCTTTGTTCATTCAGTGTTAAGTCTGATCCACTGGTGATCTTTATATGGAATTTGCCATGTGAGGATGAAGGTTCAAGGAAGTCTGTGTTCTGTGTGCAGCTTTCTCAGACCCCAGTACCTGCAGTCTTCTCAATGTGCAAGCTCTCCAACAGCTCTCCTGTTTCTTCCAGGAGCTTTAGGAACATTTCTTAAAAGTCTTTTCAAATTAAAATTTAANACAAACCCCTAAATTCAGTTTAAGAAATGTTAAGCAGGTAATATTGTTTCTGGTAGATTAGAATTCTGTTTTATGACCTGTTGTGCAGTTCNAGACTAATTTATCAAAAACCATGAGTACCTAGTGGACAGGTGTCTTTTCTAGGAGCCTTTTTGATTGTATTGATTCTTATTTTAATCAAGAGTTGCAGAAAGACTNTCTATTGCACTCTCCCAGATAACTCAGTGTACAAATAACAGAAGGTAGGTTTTGGCTTTTCCACCTGCCCTAGCCTTTATAGAAACACTTAAAAATTATTTACAGCCTCTTTGGCTGCAGGCTCAGTGTTCAAGTTGCATCAGAGTGAATTTTAATTTTGCAGTTGAAATACAAATCATGGTTTTTGTATGAACAAGTGAAGCTGCTGCATAAGCACTAAAATATGAAATCAAATCTAAACAAGTCCTTGAAACAATTTCAGGCTGTTGTGGGNTATCAGTACAGACAGGATGGGAACCATTTAGTATTCCAGTAAGGTTTTNATAAAATAACCTATTACTCAGTGAAGATTATAACAGGTAATGAAATAAAGTAACATCTGTTTTCCCTATGCATTCAATTAGCTGTAAAGTAGATTTTGGTTTAAAACTATATTAGAAGGAAAAAATTAAGCACACTAACAATTTATGTCCTGTAACTAGACTTCCCAAAGNTGCTCACAACTGGGCTGGCCTATGGATACACAGTCAGGAAAGGCCATGGTATAATAAAGCTCCATGATATAATCATTTTTTTGCATAAGCACAATATTTGAGGACAGCACATTAGCAGAAGAACAATGAGAGCTCAGCCATGTCTGATTTTTTATTGTAATAATTATTAAAAAATTAATGGCCTCAAATTGTTTGATTTCAAATAGGCTTTAGTTTTATTAGTCCAGGAGATTGACACTTCTCAAGCTTAAATTAATTTTGAGGTTCTGTGTGCAGAGATCAATAAGGTATTAAACCCCAAAATCTATTATGGTATTTGGTCATGATCACACAAGGCAGCATACAAGAAAGAGTTTTAACTTTACAGGGAACACCTAATTGAACTCCCCTAAAAGTTGGCTAAAAATTTGCCATAAAGAACTCATAACTAGCAGGAAATGTTATGGAGAATGAAATGGTCTTTTTTTGTGTTTTTGCTTTATGCTAAAGGCTTTTTCCCCACTCTCTACAAAGAATATTTTCCTGTCTTTTTCCTGATCTTTGATTCCTCCAGTGCACCAGGATATGAAAATACATCTATGTGGGTAAGTGCAGGAATATTCCCATANGTATTTCAATACATATACTCATTTGAATAATGCATATATGGAGCATGAGGAGTATGTGTGTATACATATATATGTGTGTGTGTGTATAAGGAATAGATATACAGGTATGGGGAAAATAATAATTTAGTTTTGGTCAAAAACTGTCCCTGCTTCCTGGAAAAAAATTGTNTTTGGAAAAAAAATGGCTTTATAACTGTCAGGTTCAGCTACAGAAACCATTTAAAAGTGGAAGTGAAGCAGCACACTCTGAAAAAAGAATTATCTAATGTTCTGAAGTTTTCACTTCCCATTGGTCTGGCTAGCAAACATTTTCATGAGCATCCTCATTCCTGTTCCTGGATCCTGCTCTGTCTTGGCTGTACCACCATCACAGATAGCACCAATGGAATATAAAATAACAGAAAAATAAAATATGGGCACACAAGTGTAAACACAGAAGTCAGAGATTTGAATTAATAATTCTATACTGCTTTGCATGTAGAAGGAAAAAANAATAAATTAATTTTTATTAGTATTTCATTAAAGAAAAATCTGTTTTCTGAGTGTGTGATGTTTTATCATAAAGGAAATACCAGTAAATGCTATAATAGAGATCAGGGGTATAATTCTGTTTTTTCTCATTGTATTTATTGCTTTATGCCATCTAGTGGTCTCTGCACTTGGTGTCAGCTTAGTAGCTNCAGAACTTTAAATATATTAACAGATGCTATTCTAATGTGACTTTTTCATGTTTTCTTGATACATGATTGGATAATGGAAGATGTCATGAGGATAAATCAGACAAGTTGCCTTGTTACACGTTTTAAGATGGAAATAATGACACAAACTTAAATAACAAATGTTCAAAATGTTATTGTTAATTTGTTGCCGGGATTTTTTTTTTTTTCAGTGTTGCAAATGTGTTTGTTCTTAGTTTTGCTGAAATTTTGACTGTGATTAATGAGGTGCTGAAATAAGTAAGCTGACCAGAAAATTACTTACAATTAAATAGCACTGTGTGGAGTGTTCAAAAATTACAGTATTACACAAAAAGGTATAATTGCAGTTTGGGGATTTGACTGTCCTTAAGAAATATTGCTGCCCTGAAGGGTGAATTAGTTTTTTACAAGAATGTTGCTTTTGTTTTTTTAATGGATGAAAAAAAAAAAAAAAAAAAGAAGTATCTCTACTTTGCAAGGTAAGGAGAATTTGAACAATTCAGAAATGCTTAACCTGCAATGTTGATAGTGAAATATGAAATTTTCCAAATGTGACTGGATAATAACTTTTGAGATGGACATCCTGCAATTTGTCCAGGATGTGCATTCACATATTTATCAATTCAGGTGCTGAATTTTCTCTAATACACCTGCACAGCACTAAGAGGAAAGTGAAGCAGTTCCAGCAAATGGGCTGGGCCAGACTTTTCTCATGGCTGATTAATTCCTCCACAGAAATCTGGCAAGCACAGTTTATACTTTCCATGTACAGTGCTGCTAATTGCCAGTTTTCATACTGGATCTTGTATTGTGGATCTTTTTATCTTGGATTGCTTTTAAACTTTATTTTGTTCAGGCAACTTGGTATCTCAAAAAATTCCTCTGTAGAAATCAGGAAATAACAGAAGAAATTAAATTAATATTATTTGGGTCTAAAATTAGGATATACTTAAATAAATGTGACCCCACATTTGCAAAAATATGAAAACTTGAAAAAAAAGCCAAACCTGGCCTCAGTGTTCATTATATTCATAAAATGTTCATATATTCATAATGAATNTTAATGGAAGTAAATAAAATGTTCATGAAAGTAAAGATTTTTAAAACCACCCATGATTTTAGGGTTTGGATTGAAACTTTGCACATAATTCTAACATGGTACATCCAAATGTGATTTTGCATTCTGGCAATTCATTCAAGTTGTAAATGGAGCTGCTGGTTTTTCTGGAGTTTGTTGTTTTTTTTTTCCTGGAACTGAAGCTGTTAAACTAATTTTACTACTAAACTAATTCTGATTTTCAATCACAGCTCAACAGGAAAAAGTTAATTGGTCTTCTATAAAANCCAGCTTTCTATTGGTGGTGATGTGTTTTATGATTTTTCTGTTTGGAAGCACCAAACCTGCTCTACATCTCACACCTTAGATAAAGTATAAGATACCAACAAAGGTTAAAACCAAGCAAACCCAACACCCAAATTCTGGGAGGATTTCACAGGAGGAGTAGCAATGNCTTGAAAGACAGATGTTCCAGCAAAAGCAATATACTTTTACTCTGCTGCCAAGCTGTTGAGCCCCAGAAGCCTTTTTAGGTTTAACTAAAAGGGAAATCTACAGAGGATCTTCTGCTGAGTTGTATTACACTGTGAGCTTTAATTTTAGTCTGGGCATGGGCAACCTGAAACAGCATCATTGTGCTTTGTGCTGTGCCTCTGCCTCTTTGTGCAGCAGAGGTTTTACACCTCTAAAGTTTCCTTTTATTAAATATTTACCTGCAATCTANTGGCCATATGTGCTGGGGGTTGCATGGTGACAGACTCTGCATTCGTCACCTTTTCAGGGGGATTCTCACAAATCCCAGGCTCACAAAGACCTTTCAGGAGCCCAGGTTTTGTTTGTGCCCCTGCCATCAGTATCACGTTTGTGGGCTGTTGAAATGGATTTTAGGAACCAGCTTTTCATGACTTTTCTGTGGGATACCATGGAAGATGTCAGGATTTCTTTCTCTGATGCTGCTTATCTGACATATTTTCTTCAAATATTTTCTAAGTGCAGAGACACTTTCCATGTGGAAACATTATTAGTCAAAAGTTAGAATAATACTTAAAAGGCTCTTAAGGATTTTTTCTTTTTTTTTTTTTTTTTTTTTTTTTTCTTTTTTTTTCCCTTTTTTTGTTAGTATTATGCACTGATCTGNCTAATCTTACATGTTGTTACAGAGTAACCAACAAAAAGGATGGAAATGAGCACAGGTTAAGTTTTTGTAAGATTTGAACAAAGCTTGTGCTTTAATATATTTGTGCACAATATATTTGTTAAAGCTTAGTGTATTTTTTCTGTCTAACAGAAGTTAAAGACACTCAGAGGGGTCTTTAAATATTCCCATATTATTTTAAATTTTTTTTTCTATTTTTTTTTGGCAGGTAATGAGTTGTTCAACACTCAAGACCAGAAGGAAGGCTAAATGCAAGATTTATATTTTATAAATGCAAGAGTAATTAATAGAAAGAGATTGTGACAGGACAATTGGCTGCATTTTGAATTCCCATTTATTAGCAACTCAATGTGAGTCATTACACAACAATACTCTCTAGAAATTATTATTTACCATCCTCGTAGACAGAGTGATAGTAAAATCCAATGGGTGTGTTGTTAAGTGTAATTTTGTAAAGTATGTTTTGATATGGTTTTCACAGACAAGCAGGTGATATGTAAAGAAAATGAGGAGCTGGGTAGTGAGTCAAGCTCTATTATAGCTGAATATCTCTCCAAAACGTTGCTGTGATCCAGTTATAAAGTGGATTTGTGGCAACCCTTTTGTGGAGGTGTTAATAGGGGGATGATGTGCTTTACAAAAACAGCTCCCACCTTAGGAACAGCATCTCCCTCCTCACAGTCTGAACAATGAAAAGTGGATTTTCTTCATGTGAAATCACATGCAGATTAGGCTGGTTTCATATTTTTCTTTTACAATTTACAGCCTGTTAACTGGCATATTAAAGACTGGCACTTAGCTGACCAGTTCAAAACCATCAGGAGCAAAGAACAACCTTTAAATTGAACTGTCCCTCTCTAAGAAAAGTGAAAATGGCATAGTAATATATCATTACTATATCTAAATTTCCTAAAAATTTACTAGCTGGAAAAAGTCAGTTAAAATATTGAGATTAGCTTGGGAACTCTGGAATACACCTTATTTCTACCTTTTTTATTTTATTTATATTTTATTTTATTTTATTTTATTTTTTTTTTATTTTATTTTATTTTATTTTATTTTATTTTATTTTATTTTATTTTATTTTATTTTATTTTATTTTATTTTATTTTATTTTATTTTATTTTATTTTTTATTTTATTTTATTTTTTATTTTATTTTATTTTATTTTATTTTATTTTATTTTATTTTATTTAATATTTTATTTTATTTTATTTTATTTTATTTTATTTATTTATTTATTTTATTTATATTTATTTTATTTCTTCCCATAACCTAAGAGAGCACATTTATAAATTCTGCTTGCTTGCCAAGTTTCTTTTCTATGTGGCTGAAGCACTTTTTTTTTTATAATGTTCTGAGTTGTTCATGAATGCCCAGAGGTTTTTGTTTCTCAGTGGTTTAATTTCCAGCTGCAGCTGAGGGATGCTGCCACAGGTCCTGGTTCCTTCAGGACCAGGAGCCAAGCAGTGGGCAGAGCTCTGAAGAGGGGAGGAAGAAGAAGCAATTCAAGATAACACTTAAGGAGGGATTCTTGTGAGAATTGAAGTTGAAGGGAGTTTATGGCCCTAGGCAAGGCAAGGAAAATACTGCTTTGTTACTCTGAGACAGCTGAAAGTGAGGCAGAATTTATTTTTAAGAGGTCTGAATATAAATAAAATGCATCAAGAACTCCAAAGGTCTGAAGCCAGGAAGGAGTGGCCCAGCTTGGAGCTTATCTGCTGGGAAATAAAGCAT
>OAMK01000046.1:624585-637258 GCA_900205225.1 Saxicola maurus maurus
ATCCCTGTGCCCCTGGTTCATTCATGCTGGTGTCCAGAGCAGTCAGTGAAAGGCAGACAAGCCCTGTGCATGCCATGTGCACATCATCATCATCCTCCTCAGGGAAATAAAGCATNNGANCNATCCCTGTGCCCNNGNTNNNTNNNTGCTGGTGTCCAGAGCAGTCAGTGAAAGGCAGANAAGCCCTGTGCATGCCATGTGCACATCATCNTCATCCTCCCACAGAGGAATGGAATAGAATGTACCACCAAGCACAAGAGCTTTCCTCACAAATGCTGTGTTTTCATCTCTTCCAGGGTGGAAGGGTATGGCATAACATTCCTGTGGCTGTGAAGAGTGAGCAGCTTTTTAAAAGCTGTTCCCAAATCAATTCCCAAGTGTTGGGGTGATTCAGCCTTCACCTTCTCTGCCAGCGNGGGGAGCGTCAGCAGCCACGCGTGCTTCCAGACCTTGCCAAGTGCACTCACAGAAAGCAGCAGGGAAAAAGGGCTCCATGGCTGCTGCATATTGAAAAAGACCTTGAGGATTTTGTATGGAAAAAGATTGAGTTGTCTGCAGTGNGCAGAAAAACACCTGAGTGAAGCTTTGAGCCCGTCCTGTGCTCCAGCCCCACGTGGCCTGAAGTTGCATCAAGTACAATAGCTCAGCAATGCAAACAATTAATATCTGGAATCCTTTTGTCTTCCTAATGTGAATAAAAACATAGCTGAGTAAGACTACTTCTAGCATTTGTTATGGGCCCTTCTTCCCAAACTGTTTTTCCTACAGAATGTGTGACAGAACTCTGATGTGTAGCAGGATAAAAATGGGAAATGTTGCATATCCCTTCTCTCTGTGACAGGACTGAGGGAATGGGCTGTGCCAGNGGAGGTTTGGGTTGAATATTAGGATAAAAATGTTCACCCAGAGGGTGGCTGGGCACTGGAACAGACACACAAATGTCCTGTGTAGAGCCAGGAGTTGGACCCAGTAATCCTTGTGGATCCCTTCCAACTCAGAATAGTCTGTGATTCTGTGGTTGATACAATTCAGTTTGTTCCAATTTTCCAAAAATAGCTGGCAACTTAAAAGNAATTATTATTATTTCTGCCCTTTCCAGACTTCTGTAAAAATAGTTTTCACAACATGCAACAGGAAAGCCTTGCCATGCTGTCCCTGGTGATTTAGAATGCTAATGCACANATGATTTGCCTTTGTCTGGAGAGAATTTTGAGTTAAACCTTGAGCTAGAGGGCAAAGCAGCATTTGTTCCTTCTCCAAACTGTGGATGTTTTGCATTATTGGATGTATTTTGAGATAGTATCTGCATACATGGAAAAGTTCATTTAAGAAGCCTTTTACTCTAAAGCCAGACTTTTTTGTTGTGATCTGAAAGACAGATAAATCTTCAAAGCCAGGAATTCTATTGGAGCTTACCTCTGGATTTTATTATTCGATTTTATGATAGTGTGTTAATGTGAAGCTTTCAGTTCAAATATCAGGGAAGCTGAAATGAGTGAAATCTAGACATAGTCTGGGCTCCTTTTAAGGCTGTTGAGAGAAGTGTGAGTGGTAAGCAATGTGTAATTTTCCTCTTACAGAGATGGGAACTGTCATTATTCATTTAAAGAGAGGAATAAAAAACCCAACCCAAAACTATGAGCCAGAAAACTATCTAGGGCAAAATTATTTTCCTGAAAAAATGTCCTGCTGTGATAATTGCAACCTCTTGAGAATGGGCCTTTATAAAAGAATTGTTGACAGATCTTTTGCAGTTGGTTACTTCAGTTCTTCATTTTGTTCTATTCCTAGACATGAAAAGTATCTGTTTCAAGAACTTAATTCACAAATTGTCCACTTTGACATGCTAAAGTCTAGCAAAATATGTTAACACAAAAGAACCTTTGTTTGCAGAATCAGATAAGGAATGTTAATAATAGAGTGACTTCAAATTCTTTATTAAAAGCAAATCTGAAACTATAAATTCCTTCTTCCAAAAGCACTGTTTTTTCTTTTTGTGGTGCTTTCTTATGAAGAGGAAGTTTATGTACCTTATTAGAATTATCTATCTGTATATATGCATACTTGGAAAACTTCATAGAAAGTATTTTCACTTAAAATGATAAATATTTTAATGGTTGTTCTGTGCATTGTGAGCAGTACTTTGAGGAAAATTGTATCTTAGCAGTGAGAANAAAAGTCAGTTCTTGGGCAGAGAACTTATATGAATGCACTATAATAGGAGGAGTGAAACACATTTTTTAATTTTGCAGGTGGCTCTTTTTGTCACTGTGTTGCCTGCAAGCCCCAGTGCTGATCTGCAGCACACACATGTTTTTCATGGATTTTTTTTGTGCCTGGTTGAAATCTCCAGTGAGAGACAAACTGGGAAATGACTGTGTGTGCATGGGTAGTTTACTGCAAAGGAACAGCAGCCAAATGGAGATAAATAACNAGATTACACTTCTCAGGGTGAATTTTGGTGTGATTTTAGAAAACCATGTTGTAGTACAGGGTTTGGTGTGCATTTTCTCTAAGCANTGTGGAGCTGCTGGAGAAACCATTATCTAGCAAAGCTGCAATTTAGTTTAGCAGTAGTTCACAACCAGAAAGGGGAAAGAAAAGAAGAGGGAAAACCCCTGAGCTTTCTTAATAAGAGTATTTCAAATGGAATCTCTGCTGTAACAATCACTGCAGTTCCCCAGGGGTAGGAAATTGCAGCAGGGAGGGTTAGCTGAGGTTCTGTTCACTGGGGTGNGAACAGGTTTTGATTCTGGCTTTGCTTTGGTTCTGGTGTGGGAGAATTCTGGAGATCCTTTCTCCACTTTGGCCTTCACCCAAACATGCTTCCAAAGTGAAACAAAGATTTAGGAGCTCAGATTCCTGAAGTTGACTCCTTGTAAATATTTCCTGTGAGTCTGTACATTAGAAATGGTCTCTAGGTTGTGTGTATTGTTGTACAATATGCCAATTAATTCTAAACTCACATAAAACTGCTGGAAAAACAAGATATTGCTTGGGAGCTATGGCTGATCTTTTTTTTTTTTTTGTTTTTTGTTTTTTGTTTTTTTTTGTGTGTGTACACACATATATATATATGTAAAAACATATCTGGGAAATTTCTCATTTTTCAAACTTGGCTATTCTTTCTCTTAACATTTTGCTTTTTCAATATTTAGTGGTTTTGGCTTTATCTTTGTGCAGTTGATGCTTCATCTTTTTTAAAGCTTAAAAGACTAAGCCTAATTGTTANATATTGGTTAATACCTTTTCTAAGAGATATATCTTCTTTTTTTGTTGGAAGCTTAAAATTCCAAAGTGAAGGCTTCTGGTATGGACACATTCTTGCAAATAGATGAAAAATAAATTTNAAAAATCTTATTTATTTAATTTTTAATTTAAAACAAAATGCTGAAACATATTTTTTTGAACCAACTTTAGTCATCTCAGTAGCAGTCAATAATATTTGTGTTTTCATGCACTCCTAAAGAATAGGGATCATTAGATGAAATGCTATATATAGCAGCTGCTTGTGAACTCCATGACCAGAGCTCTTATCACATAAAGTACAAGAGGTAATTAGAATATAGCAAGTGCTCTTTAAGGTCACCACAAAGCTTGATGTGTGATCTCCTATTTCACTAGAAATTTAATTGGTATATTTTCTATTCAGGCTCATTTCTATTGGGTGGAGCTTGAAGCTNTAGTTCCATGCCTGGCATTTAGTTTGGCCCACTCTGACAGAGAATCTGATTCTTAATTAGATGTGAAGATATAAAAAAAAAGACTTTGGTTGTCCAGAGTAGTGAGGGAGCAGAGGCAGTCTAGCTACACTGATAAATGCACAGTTTATCCTCTAGCAAGGGGTTTCCACAATCTAGTCATTCAGAACCTCTGAAAACAAGCATTGCATGTTTGTGGATTTTATATATGATTGTGGCCAGGGGTGGGTTCTGGATCTAGATGTTAATTNAAATTTTAAATGGTGTTGAGCAACTGTGAGCTGTGCAGAAGGGTTGTGGCAGCAATGAAAATTGAACAGTTAATGAAGAACAAGGATCTCATACATACCCAGCATAGGATCCTTACCTTCCCATAGCACCTGGAACTAGTCATTTGAGAAGTGCCAGGTATTCATGANCCAGGATCACTCTGTTTTATATAAATTCTTGTCATTAAATCAGTGAAGTACTAATAGGCTCTCTATAAATGTATTTTTTGAAGTATACTAATTGGAATGAAATNAAATTGATACCTAAGCTAGCTATCTTCATTTGAGTAGCTCCTAAGTAATGACAATCATTATAGTCTAAATACTGAATAAAATGGTGTGAAAATTACCTATACAATCATTAGGGAGAAAATACCACAGGCTATTGCAGCTTTTTTAGTCCATTTTGAAGAAAATTGCTTGCCAGTAGTTTTTAGAAAGCTGCAAATTTAATTTGCCATTTTAAGATTTTCCACTTTAATTACGTTTCAANAAGTTCCACATCTTAAAATATTATTTCTCCCTGAGCATTGGGAGCTTTTGTATTAACTTTTTTTGGCTCATTGTGTTATTTAGTTTACCATAGTCAAGTGTTCTTCAATGTCTCAAGCCCCAGCACTTGAAGAGTTTGTCACCTTTTCACAGCAGTTCATACAATTCTTGTGGTTAGTCAGCATAACACAAGGTGATGTGATCTGTGATGCTGAGTTCCTGGAAAAAGCCTGACCACGTTTCCAAGGAATTGAATTTATAAAAGAGAAAACTTCTAGCCAGTTAGCAATGAGTAAGCAGCAAGCCTGCAGTTGAAGAGCTAAGGTTAGGGACAGAATTTTTTTATTTTCTGTATGTCAGTCAAGTCACCTCTTTTTCTTTGTACTTCAGCTTCTTGGAGTGTCCTTAATTAAATTGATATAGAAAGAGCTGTAAATGAAGAGTTTGTGTTGTTAAGATCTATATTTCTAAAGGCAAAACATTTTTTAAAGGCCAGGAATTTAACAATCCTAATCACTGCAAGACTGAATCATTTTAAAGAGCATTCCCTTCCCTTGTATTGTGGTTTTAATGATGAATTTAATCAGAAGCCTGTTCTTTGTAGATTGGCAGTTGATATTGTCAAAAAGCAAAGTAGCTGATGTCCTGAAAGAGCTAAATATGCACACTGGCTGAGCAGAAAGAATTGGGGAAGAGTGGAAAGGCAATGGGGAAGCTGCAGAGAGNTTAATAGGTGTCATCAGTCAGGGAGGCAACAGGCACAGGGAGAGAGGCACCANGAGCTGCCAGCACCACACCAACACATTTTCTGCTCCAGGAAAAGACATAATCACCCTGGCCTCTTTCAAGTGTCTTTTCAGAGGAAACTCCAAGATACTATTGCTAGTAGCAGGTTAAGCTTGCTTGTTTCAAAATAGATTATGGGGGGATGNCATGGTGTTGACCCCTGAAGATTCATAAATGTGTGCTTTCAAATCCAGTTCTACCTGGTTTCTAGTACTAGCAGCATGTTTATACCTTCTACATCAGAATTTTCCTTATCTTTCATTTTTGAAAGTGACAGATCAGTTTGTAAAAGCTTTCTGTATTTTTATGCTCTATAATGATTTTCAGATAAAATTAAAAATTAAGTGTAATTAAATGAACTGGCAGAATTGGGGAGGGAAAACAAAAATAAAAATGTAAGTACTTGTGCTATTTTAAAGCAGCTAAAATCTCTTAAAAATGCTTTACTTTCAAAATAAAGGTGTTGGACTACNTCATAATTTTAGCAAAAGTAAACATTAATTGTTTAAAGGTGTTAAACTGGAAATTAAAAAAAAAAATTAACAAAGCCTATTGTTTTACTGATTATGACAATTTCATAGTTACCAAAATGGCATGGTGAATTTTGAATTGTGTGATTTTCCAAATGGAATTTACCTGGTAAGGGATAATTCTGGCAAGTTCTAGTATATTGCTTGAAGCATGCATGGTTATGGATAAATTGGAATTTTTATTCTTGTTGGAAGAGATTATGGAGTCTTGAGGTNTTAAGGTTTTAAACCTGTTTAATTCTGTTTTCATACTATACTCTGATATTCTACTGTAGTACATTTGGGTTGAGANACCACAGACCCACTAGGATTTCCCAGTTTGGTGTTGTTGGGATGAGCCATATAAACATACATCCTACTTAAAAATGGGAGTATCTGTGGTTTAGAATGGGAGGTTTCACCTACTTAACCAAACTCTAATTTATTCTTTCTCTTCCATTGCTACTGTTCTGGTTGTTNCACCAACTTTGTAGCTTTATCCATAGTAGAGATTAACCAGACACTGCAATTGCTGTATTTTGCTGAGTGTAACTTACATCTCTATTGTTATTTCAATCTATTTGATATCACTCTGCTGAAACAGAAATTCCATATAGCACTAGCTTTCTTCAAATGAGCAAGTTGTATAATAAAATATACTTTTATATAAAAAAAATAATCTTTATGTGTGAAATATCTAAGTATCCAAAGGAGTACTCTTGGCATCACAAATCCAAAATATAGCCCTGTATATGCTACTATGAAAAATATTAATTCTATCCCACCCCAAACAAGCACACCTGTTAAAGAGAGTATTGGACTCTGACAAATCAAAACTGACTACAAAAAGTTTGTGTAGTGTTTAAAAGTTGTGGTGTAACTTTTGAAATGCATAATGCTAATGATGAGATTTATGGATGGATTTTACTGANAATAAAACCTCAGGGTATTGCCAAGGCAGCTATGTGGTAAACAGGGTATTCTTTTCAAACAATTTTCTGACAAATCAGAGTTTTTGAAANCTGGACATTCTCAATTTGAGGGCTTCATATTGGAGTTGAAAAAGATGTAAAACCAGGTTTCAGAAGTTACAGACTCAGGGAGTTGAGGGTTTCTAGTGACCTTGTGACTTGATATAGCCAAAATTTACTTGGAACTGAGCTGATGTTTACTCNATCAAAAGTTATATAGTAGGTGCTTAAAATGCTTTGACTTTGGAGTTTATTCCAGTTGAAAACAGAGAATTTCTTCATTTCATCAGAGATTTCAACACACTGTTTTGCACCTTCTTATTTAAGTGTACTGTTGCCATGCAGGTGTGGCCTGGTTTACTTTTCTACAAAAATGTTTGCTAAGAATAAAGTTGGCTTCTGGCTAGATAAAAATAGAACTATCTCATAAAAAAAGGAGAACGCTTGGTCAGGATGCCAAAAATTGTGTTGCAGGGTTTAATTCTGNTTTATTCAATATTGGATGTCCTAGGCCCTTGTTCAGGCAGGTCTAGGCACAGAAGACAGGTACTCCTTTGTAATGGTTTTGAAATCAAAACCAGTGAGACACTCCAAGTCAGAAGCACAATTTAATATGAAAAAAGGGAAAAATAAAATACATGCAATAGTAGAAAATAAAAATCACTGACAGAGTCAGAACACAGCCTGACACCTGCTAGTCAGGGTGGTGGCAGTCCAGATGAAATGTTCTTGTTGAAGCAGGGATCCTGTAGAAAGGTCTGGTAGCTCTTGTCCTCTGGAATCCAGTGGCAAAGGCTGCTCTGGTGTTCCAAATGTCAGTTTTGATCTGGGTAGGAAAGGCTTGGCTCCTCCCCTGGCTGGAGCATCTCCCAGTGGGATGATGGAATTTTATCAGTCATGCCCTGGGACTCACTGGCCATGAACAGGAGATATCTCCTGGAGGGAGGATGGGCTGTGGGAAGATAAAGATGATTGCCCAGCTGGTTTAAAGATGGCCCATGAACAGAGGATATCTCCCACAGAAAGAAGAATCACTGCCCCAGCTGGTTTAACAGATGGTGATACAAGACACACTTTTGGGCCCATCTTTACATTGTAACCTAGNACATCCTTACTCTAAGTTTTAGGAAGTGCCATTTGTTCATTATCTTAACCTTGTGGGAAAGGACCTCCTCCTCCAGATTTCATAAACTTTTTGCAATGGATTTCATGTGCCCCTGTTGGAGCAAGTCCAGAGAAGGTCACAGAGATGCTCAGGTTGCTCAGACACCCCTCCTGTGAAGACAGACTGAGAGGGCTTTTTCACCTTGGAGAAGAGAAATCTCTGGGGGTACCTTCCAGCACCTTTCAGTAGCCAAAGNGCTACAAGAGAGCTGGTGGGAGATGTTTCTAAAGGATATGTAGTGACAGAACAGGAGGGAATGGCTTAAACTGAAAACAGAGTAAATAGAGATTGGATATTAGGAAGAAATCCTTTACTGGGAGGGTGGTGAGACACTGGAACAGGTTTCCCAGAGAATTTGGATACCCCATCCCTGAAAGTGTTCAAAACCAGACTCTGAGCAACAACCTGTTATTTTGGAAGGCATCCCTTCCCATGGCAGGGGNTTGAATTGAGATGGTTTTTAATNCTCCTTTCAACCTAAACCCTTCTGTGATTCATCAGGCAAGAATTCAGGATAGTGTCAGACAATTTAAAATCTTTCAGTTCCTTGTGAATCGAAATATTTTTAATAAACTACTTTTGTTTGCTTGCATTTATGGATTGCTTCTGTCTTTCATGGATTTTGGAGACAGCAAAAGAATGACAGTAATTGTTTTTTGCAAAGTTCACTTTGTTCTTCACTTCAGCACAATCTACTGGTANAGGGTGTCAGGAAATAATATTTGTTAGAGTTGAGTGACTGTTAAAAGGGTTAAAATACAGTGCCTTGAGCTTGTGTGTATTCCTATATTGAGAAATATGGCTCACCCTGAAAGCTAAANGGACCAACTAAGATTCATATCTTCTGTTTGGTTTAAAATCTGCTGCATGACCAGGATNCGCTTTAGAGTCATGGAAACCTGATTGACAACATTCCTTCACCTGAAAGAAGAGAGGGCTGAGTCACATCCACAATATTTTGTGAGCAGATAGAGACCATCCAGTCTGCAGTAAATTGTGGGCTGAAAACAAGGAATTGTCTAAGTAAAGAACGTGGTGGCCAAGAAGAAGTTGGAATTATGTTGCTGACATCATTCTTTGCTGCCCAGATGTAGCAGAAGAATTTTGTGGCAGTAGAAGACCTACANAGGGAGTGTGTATGGGTTCACCAGTGGAAAAATTGAGTTTTCTAGTAAATAAACTGAATGTGCTTGTGAAGGGGACCTTTGGGAAGCTGTTGCCTGCTGCAAGAACTGAACTACAGCCACTCTAACAGAAGGAACAGGGAGGCTGGCAATTTAGAGTAAGATTCCTGTATTAATAAATTATGATTATAAGGTGACTTCATTGCTTGGCAGCAGCCAGCCTGCTTCTACTTCCTTTTGGGGGGGCAAAAGTTGGCCTTTACTGGGTTCTACAGTTGAGAGTTTGGGAATAACTCTAAGTCTGGGCAGGAGTTTTCACTACTATTCTATTTTAAATTTAAAAAGCCTTGCCAGCTTTTGTGCTGCTATCCTAAATTGAATTGTAATGTCAATAATCTGCAAGAAAACCCACCCTAAAAGTAGCTGTTCAAAGCTCCCAAAAGCACATAATGCCTAGTTTGGCTCTCAGGGCAGTGGTTCTGCTCAACATAAAGACAATAAACCTATGGTAGTTTTATTTTCAATTAAATGAATAACAATATTAAAACCAGACATTTAATTAAAAGCTTGCCCTGTTGCAATTTGACACACGTGGTTGCACTCTGGATCTGTATATATAAAATATATATATATATATATATATAATCCATATATAAAAAGGATATAAAGAATTCTTTGCAACAAAAACCTAAGGCACTGAGGGAAACACACTTGAATTTAACAGGCAGAACTCTCTGGGACATTGATATTGTTAGATGAGAGAAGTGAAGCAAAAATAGCCCTGGAAGAGCTGACGCACACCAGTGCTGAGGTCAGAGTGAAAACCTGTTTGTCTGAAGAAGGAACTGAGACTTTACCTCCAGCAGTTTTTTTTGAAACTGTGGTTGTCTTACNTTGCAGTGGCTGTGTTGGTTTTCTTTTCATTTTCAGGTTGCTGCTTGAGTTGTTATATTGAGTGAAAAAAGAGTTCAGCCTTTCCACATGCACGTAATCCAGGGGAATTGTTCCAATGTACTTCCTTACATAATAGTTCTGTATTTATTCTCCCTGAAGAATGGACTGTTCAGTCTCAGACTAGAGATATATTCTGCTAGGGTTTTTTTAGGTAAGTGCATTATCTTGGACAGTATGTTTTAAATTTTATGTCCTTTCATCATAGCAGCTTTGTTAATAGTAGATTTTTCTGGAAAGTAAAACCAGTGGATTTTTCTGGAAAGTAAAAACATTTTCAGTGTTTGAGGAGAACCTTATGGCAGTATCATGTGGAAACTTTGAGATTCTTTTAAGCAAACACAATTTTAATTGCAGTTCTGGGGTGAGAAGTTCCTTTTGAAGATTTTCTAACCTTTCCCAGACCAGCATTTTAAAGCTGTGTTTTGGGCTGCTGTGGATGCATACCAATGGGGAGACTGGGATGCAATTCCTGCTCCTGCATGCATAGAAATACTGAGATACAGAACTTATAATTTGCTAAAACAGATGGCACTTCTATTTATCCATTATATACTGATATAAACTATCTTCAGATTGGCTTATAGAGGTTGTTGCAGACTTCTAAAGAGGCAAATCTTTTAGTTTTGTTTTTTTTTTTCATTAGCAGTGTTTTCATTTTTGTGGGGATCAGAAGTGTGGTGGAATGTCCTCAGTAAAAATTCAACCCNCAGTAACAAGGTAAATTAGGTTGGGCATGCAGTGTAGTTCTTTATTTAAGGTAAAACTTTAATACCTTTGTGAAACTGGATTCTGTATTTGAGCTTGGAAATGCTTAATATCAATAGCTTAGAGAAATCAAGAGAGAGATGNGCAGTTATCAACAGGTAGCTGTCCTGACATCATTTGTTCAGACTTCCCATGCCTTTTAAAATATAAAGACACTATTCTCCCTTAAAAGAGAAAAAAAAAAGCTATAAATCTGACTTTGTTTTATTGGGTGTATTGTGAATGAACATCTGGGATGCCATAAAACTCACAGGTACCCTCAGATCTGTCTCTTTCACTCCACCAGTAATGGATTGCTTTCATTTAAGATTAGAAGTGTTTCTACAAAGTGAAACCTACTTTGATACCATCCTGAAAAGGCACTTCTGTACCTAAAGAGAAATTGTTTATAAATAGACAGCAGTGATATGCTGCTGCAGTTAGCTGAGGAAACCTAATTCCATTTAAAAACATCAGTGAAGAACTAGAGTAATGCTTAATAATTAATGAGGATGATTTAAGCCCATTTTGCAATGATGACACTTTTTAAAGGCCCTGTAATATTTATAAGAAAATTTTGCCTCCCGTAATTCTAATGAATGAATTTTTTCTGACCCTTACTGAAAGTTACACCTGTAAATTACTTTTTCAGCTTGCTGCTAAAGGGTCTTTTTTTATTTTTATTTTTTTTCCAAACCACATTTCATTTGCATAGTTTTTCAGGCTCTGTGGATTTGCCTCTTTTGGTTGGCATAGTGTATTTCTTGTCAGAGACTATCAGCTATCACCTGACTNCTTTAAGAAGTTTTAAAAGCCCTGTACATAGAATTATACAGTATTTTGAGTTAATAGGAATCTTAAAGGTCATCTAGTTCCTAGCCCTCTGCCTTGGGCTAAGGCACATGTCACTAGATCAGCTTTGTACACAAACCAGGTTTTGCTAAAAGGAATACTATTTTAATTTATTTTTTTTTTTAATCAGGAAGTCTAGACAGCGACAAAATGATGTAAAGAAGTATTTAATTTTATTGTAGCAGCATTTTTCCACTTAAGGGGGCTTCACAGTAAGGACATTGTTCATCTGATTATGACAAATTAAATTGCATTAAGGAGCTCTGCACTGGTAGAATGCAGGAAGGGAGCAGAAGGAAGATGACATGAATGAAATTTCAGGATAGGTTTTGATTCAGTCCCTCACATTCCATGGGCACTGGGATTTGTTGAAGGACCAGCAAGAGCTGGAGGAGGAGTGGGTTGGGGTGGTAACTGAGTCCAAAAAAAAATTGAAAGCCAAAGGTGTGTGATGGAGTTCTGCACCAGAATTTGTGTTTTCAGTGCTGCCAATGCATTTTAACTGATAATTATTTGCATAAATCCAGTTATTGTCCCTCTTTTGGTTATAGGAATCCAAGGTCACTCTTTTTGGAGGGATTGGAATTTGCTCATCTTGCCTTTAATGGATGTCTGGAATCAAGTGTTTCAGAAAAAGCCTCTTTGCACTGGTGAAGACAATTAATTTTAAGGTTCAGTCCATAAACTGCTTTTCTGCTGGCTTCTAACCATTGTGCTGTCTTCAGAGCTGGACATTCAGCAACTTGTAAAAATTTAATGAGATTTTTAGGAAAAGTAAATTTGGCATTTTGAAGTCTAGAATTCATCTGATGAGGTTTCTTGCTANCATATTTTTAAATTTTTTGACTAAATTATAAAAATAGCTCTAATNTCTTCCACTTAAACATTAGAGTGTGAAATGGAGTAGTTGCTTCTGAGTGCTGATTTGTTATGAATATTGAATGGAATAGAAAATTGGTGTTAGGAAAGATAAAGGCAAAGCAATGGAAAACATTAGTCAGGAGGACAGGAATTCTAAATTAAGTTGTGCAAAATGTTCACAATTACTGCATTACCCAGCTAATCCCAGCATTTCTTGTCACTTTGTTTTGCATACTTTTCAAACT
>OAMK01000046.1:645498-666042 GCA_900205225.1 Saxicola maurus maurus
CCATCCCATTCCATTCCATCCCATCCCATCCCATTCCATTCCACTCCATTCCATCCCATCCCATTCCATTCCATTCCATCCCATTCCATCCCATTCCAGAAATTGTTGTCTGGCTTGCTTTCCTCTCATCTGTGTGCCAGGAAATTTTTAAAGCAATTTTCTGAAGTTGAGTGAGCATTCTCATCATGTCTTACTCGTGCCTGTGAAGCCTCTGTGGGAAATATTTAATGAGGAAATATGTAAATATTTTGACTGGTTGTGCCTTTATTTTTGGAGTGCATTGCAAATGACACTTGAATGTATCAGGATGATGCTGTGGCAGCAGAGGCATGTAAGAGATTATTATTATTTTNATTTTTTTTATTATCATTAATGGATCCAGCAGGAGTAAAAACCCCACCATTATGCAAGCAGATTACAGGAGAGCAACACATACCTAGCACAGGCATATCAAAACTAACAGAACTGTGGCAGAGACTTTTTTCATAGAATTTATAACATGAAGGGAGACATATAAGGTTTTCAAATATGAAGGGATATTTTGTACTTTTTTCTTTCCTTCTTGGGGACAGATNTTGGTGTGGAATTTTTTCAGAATAGCCAAGAGTGTTGACAAAGATGAGATATTTAACAAAGGAGAATGATATGTATGGTACTGTGTAGATTTTATCAAAGATTATTTCAAACACACAAAGAAAAATGTGTTTTAATCAGATTAATATGTGTGTTTGCAAAATTTAAATAGAAATAAATATAAGTGGCAGAGTAGAACATAATAAATGAATGTGAGTAAGCTTAAAGATTATAAATGTCCACAAGTCATGTCTGAGCCATTGGATCTAGAAACTGTACAAATCTAAAAGTGTTCTAAGTGCTTCATAATGACAAATATTAGTTTGGAAACTTGGAATGTGAATTTGACCTTCAATATAATGCAATACAATCTTTTCTCAAACACAATCAGATCCAATAAACAGGAAAGTCATTCCTGAAGAGGTGGTTAGAACTTTCTCACAGCCAGCTGTAGATTTAAACTTAGAATTCTATCTTTTGTCAAGCAGGGTATGAATATTTAACCAAGAGAAACATTCCTCAGGTATTTTTGAATGNGTATTTCCTTAAACAATTATATTAGATGCCTGAGTGATAGAAAATGTCTCAGTTGTGTTCCACTGGCCTGCTTAGGATTTTTGCATGCAGCTTAAGAATGCAGCTTGTTTTATTCTGAATTTGTCACCAGTTGACTCCATACCATTGGTTCCCAAGAGTGGGGATGTGGGGCAGAAGAAAANCACAATGCTGCCATCTCTCTCCTATGCATAACTTTCTGTGATATTGGAACCATCCCATTGCCTAAAATAAATGGATTTAACTTTTAATTTTATGCAGCTCATAATTTTCTAGACTTAAGGCTCTTTTTCTGAGCCCTTTTCAGCTTGTCAGGAACCTTTCTGAATCATGGAGAAATGAATCAGTNGAAGCCTCACTAATGCCAGATGTTGCCATTAAATCATTTCCTACTCCTACTTGATGTTTCCTACATTTTGCATCCCAGCTCCACATTTACCCATTTAGAAGACTGCAGNAAGAACAGGAGAGTTTCACTTAAATTCTTTTTATTATTCTTGATCTTGTTACCATTTCCCCCCTTTTTTTCATTTATGTTTCAAATAGGAATAAACAATTCAAATAAAATATTATGCTAAGTAACATGGGAGAGCACTTCAGCAAATGTTTATTTTCCTGCTGATACAAAAGGGATTTTCTATGTACCCTTAAACTCATGTTTATATATTGTTCTGAATATGTAAGAACTGCCAGGNTGGATTTTGAGGTCAAATGATTAGTTATTTTTGTCATGACATTTGCATTGTGATATGGCACTAAATTATGAATATAAGAAAATTAAATATAAATTAGTGTTTTTTTTTTTTTACTCCACACCCAAAATATTCATGTGATTCTTATAATACATTTTTTCATTGTCTGCATTTAAAACCTTATCCTTATTTAACTTTGTTAAATGTGGAAAGCATTAGTTGTCTGGTAAAATTTTAATGAAGAAGCAGCAAACAGCATTTTTCTCTGCAGCAGAGACAGGATGTGACATTTCTTCATTTAAAATTCTCCTCATGTGCTATCAGAAAAATTCATTGTATTATCCAGCATGACCTTAGTGGAAGAGGAGAGAGNGGGAGAGGAGAGGCAAGTCAGTGATGGAATCTCTCCTCTCTGTCTGGAAATGCATCTCCTGTCTGGAAAAGTTGATGGTTTATAATTATTTACTTAAAACAGCGCATTAAGTTCAACTTTTTATTTTATTTTATTATATTTTTAACTTGATAAAGAAGGAGAATGAAGTTGTACCCAATAATGTGACATTTTGGGAGTTTGTGTGCATCTTGTGAAAATAGGGAGGCCAGGATTTATTTAAAAGCAAAAAGGTTAAAAAGAAATCCTCAAATTAAATCCTGGAATGTAAGAAAGAAATATCGAAGTATCTCATGTCAAAAATGAGATACTTTATTTTATACTGATATTTTATATTAATAAAATAATTTTTATTAATATATGGGTGTCATTTGCAAAATGGCAAAGGTTGATGACTGCATCACTTCAGAGAATTAACAGAAGTCCACACATATAAATTCATATTTGGGATATAATTGGTTCTTTTGCTTCCATTGAATCCCCTTGTTTCCCTTTTCCTTGTTTTGTTTCATTTTTTTTTTCCTTTTCTCAGTTACATATGTAANTCACAAAGCCACTAGACCTACTGAAAAATGTTTAGTACCTAACAACCTCTCCACAATATTTTTTGTTGCATGTCCTGTCTAAATTTCTCAAGCAAGATTTGTTTCCTTGGAGAATATGTGATGAGGGATGAGAGCTCCTTTCTGTTTTGTTCATTGGAGTCCTTTCCATAGAACAGAATTTTTTGGTAACACTTTGAGAAAATTTATAGTTTTTTGTTTTTTTTTTTCTTCCAAAGGAGAATACCAAATAATGTTCTGGAATTAACTGTGAAGGAAGAAAAACAGTAATATAATTTTAATATAATTTAGTATGGTTCATTCAGGAATCATGAGTTGTATTATGTGCTTGTTTTTTCTCAAGTTTTGGTAATTTCTGCTCAAAAATAGTTTATTTAGATTCAGGTAGAGAAAAATCTATTCTACATTTTTTCTGATGTATACAAGCTCCTATTAATTTTTTCATTGAACAAGGATTCTTGGTGACTTAGTCTTGACAAAACCAATAGTTTTCTGGTTTTGTGATGCACTTCCCTGTCTGTAAATGTGACAATAATGTTATTTTTTGCTGACTTTGAGTTGAGCTACAGTGTAGTTAATCTGTGCAGTGACACACAGAATTGGATTTGGGGCTGTTCTTGGGTCCTCTAATATCTGTTCTACAAATAAGGTTATTATAATAACATTATTAATAATTACAGATCATTAATAATCCTTTAAAAACAGGATTTTAGACTAAATAAAATGAAGTTTTTGGTGAATAGTGCCCAAGAAGTAGTGTAAACCATTNGTTAAAACATAAGAATTTGGGGGCAAACTTCAACCAGCATTTTAAAAGTTTCCTTCTTTTGGAGATATCAAGGAAGCACCCTGAAGTTCACATGTACTCAAGTTAAATGCAAATATGATTTCCTTTTGATTATGGTATGATAGTGTTTTGTTGGAGTTTGTTATTTTATAAAGCACCAACATTGCATTTGTTTGTGATTTTATATAATAAATATTTATATATATTTTTATATAATTATATAAATTTATATAATAAAGTCTTGCTATGATTTGATAGGCATGCAAAGAATATTCCATTAATCAATCTATTTTCTGAACATAGATTTCAGTTTTCTCAGTGAAAACAGAAACTTTCTGGCTTCCTTCAGCTACTGCTGCAGATGATCTTGTGTAGATGTTGTGTCTACTCATTAAATGGAATTTCTGAGGTGGGCTGAATAACACTGAAATGCTATTGGAAGGTAAATGTTCTAGAGTTCAGTGCAGAAGGTGAAGATCTGCAAATATTAAATCTTTTAATAGTGACTTTAAATCTTTTAATANTTTGCTGTCCCATCTGGTGTGTGATGTACCACCAATACAGCTTTTTTTTTTTTTACAGGTGTTCCATGAAAATATTAGTACAATAAAAGAAAGAGTAATAATTCCAAATGGTGTATGTTTTTTTAACAAACATACACATTTTTNCTACCTTTCTAAAATTTATGAAAATAATGTTAAGTTCAAGAATTACTGAGCTTTCAGCANTTCCCTTTACTTTTTGTAATTGGTGTTTGAGAGCAACACAATACTGGTTTAACCCATCCCTTTCCATGCCTTTCATTCCTCCACTTCAGAAACTTTCACTTCAAAAGTTTTGCACTTTTTCCTTCAAAGTATTTGTTTAACAGTTACTCCAACAGGCAGACCAGTACACCTGAACTCAGGGTGCTTNTTTCCAGGATATTTCTGTATATTCCTAAACCAGATATATTTCCATGTATATGTCAGTATTTTTCATCCACCCTGGGTTTTTTTTTTGCCCTGCTGTTGTTATTTCTAGCTCTGTTTCTGGATCTCACAAGTCTCCTTTTTAAAAACTTATCTGTCTTATCTCCATTTCATTATAAGCTCTAAAAACCCACAGGATTTTTAAAAGCAGCAGCATCTAATTCTGCAAAATTCTCTTCCATCAGTCATAAAAGAAATGAAATCTCACAGAAGTTTTAATTGTGCCAAAGACTGCACAATTCCAGACTCCTCTCTGTATGTTGAACAGAAATTAATGAATTGCCTCTTGTTTTCTGCTGCTCTGTTTCATACAGCTGTGCTCAAATTTAACTTCTTGTCAAATCTGTGTAAAACTAAGGGAGTGGCCATTTACACCTTTTGTTCCTCTCTGCTCTCTCCCCTCCCTCCCTTCAGGCTCCAGCTGATTTCTGCAGTGACACTCGAGGGAAATATTCACCAATTCCATGTGGCATTCTTGGAAAAGACCCAAGTGCTTGCTCATTAAAGCAAACAAAAGCACTGTGCAATCTGAAGATTATTCTGCAGCTGCTGACAGATCAGTATGTGCAATTTCATTTAGCACAAAGTAAGTTAAANCCAATGCTTCTCCAATTGAGGATTTACCTGCTTTGTACATCCTAGTACACACACAGCACCAATTGAACAGACTATTTTGTAGTAAAGTATTGCTTCCCTTCAAACACTTCAGATAAATGGAAGCAATGATTTTGTTCTTTGCTGCAAAAGCAAGTTAAATGCTAATTAACATTCTACTTCTGTTTTATCTGTCAGGCTGTTTTATCTGTCAGGCTGTTGATGACAGAATATCCAATGTTCTTTTGATTTTTCAACCTGTTGACAAGTGAGAAACATGGCTTTTCATTTTGCTTACTCATTTGCTCATAAAAAAGAGTGTGGGGGTTAATTATATTAGAAGCAGAAAAGCCTTTCCCNTGAGATTTCAGTTTAATAAAGAAACAATTATTTTGTAGCACATGCACGTGGATGTAAATGGTGTATCCCATATTTCCACCTTGGCTTTGTGTAACACACCTAGAAGACTTCCAAACTTGGTTTTATTTTGTATTTTTTAATTTTTTCTTCTATGCTGTTGCTTTAAAGTCTTCCTGAATAGCCCAGCCAGCAGTCCCTCAATATGTATTTCTTCTTTCAGTTTTCTTTACAGATCCTAACTAAATGGTCAATTGTCTATTATTATATTGGTTCAAGAATCTGNAGGTCTGTCTCATTATAATTCTGGACCAAGTTTCTCCTGTGTGTGAATGCCACTGACCAGAAAAATCACCTTGTTTCTTAATCTACAGAAGACAGAGGTACAGGTAACATGTGGAAAAAGGCATAAAGACATCATCATGACTATTTGAGAGAATTTTTTGATGGGAGATGTATGTTGGTCTGGGAACCTAAAATTTGGTATCCTCAGAGATTTAATTGTGGATACCTGAAGAACCAAATATTGACAAATGCTCATGGAAAATTCTGTAACACAGGTAAGATTTCTGGTTGCAGTTTTGCTGGTTATTAATTGTGGCTGGCAGACAAGATCTATGTGACTTGTGAAATCCACTTCAGGTGCCTGTTAGCACAGAAAATGTGCCTCTCATAGGCAAGAACAACCTCATGTAATGTATTATTGTCAAATTAATGAATGAAAGATTTANTTCTTTCCCTGCTCTCTCAAAGTTGTATTCTGAGATTGAAAAATACATGTGGTTCCAAAATCCTGTGAATGTGGAGGACAACAAGTCTTCAAGTCTTTATCCTCCCTAAGTTCTGTTTTATGATGGTTTTTCTTAGGTTTTTTTTTTTTTAATTTCTGAAAACTATTTGCATTTACAAAGATCCATGGATNTTAGACAATGGGAAGAAGAATAGGCCCTGAAAGAAAAATGACCTCCAAATATTTTAATTTGCAAAGTAAATATGGTGTGTTTTTATTATTTTGCTTCTCTCACCTGTTTTGGAATCCTGAAGAGCAAGACAGCTACTCCATCATTTGACAGAGAATATTAACATAGGTGTGAAGTGAAAAAATGCTCTAAAGTTATGTCTATATGACAATTGTGATATGTACCTGAGTTTATAAAAATGATGCTGTTTATGAATTTATTTGGGCTGTGTATATATTCACACACACACACTTGCAGTATTTCTGGAACAGAGCAAAAAGAAGGAATGTTAAATTTGTGCTGCTATGGCTGGGGAAANGCAATCTTAAAACTGCAAGTGCCAGGAGACTTAATATGAAATCTGAGTTAATTTCTAGGAAAGATGGGTAATGTACTCCAGACTAACTAAATGAAAGTGAAATATTTTTCTGTGTGTGTTGGCATAGCATGATTTAAGTGAGATTTAATAGCTCAGGATGTGTGTTTGTGGTTCCCTAGTACTGGCAGGTAAATTTTCCTGTCACACAGAGATGGAGAGAGAACCTCCAGCCTGTCAGAGGAGCTAATGAAACACAAAATCTCTTCTAACAGCACCTGCTGGTTTCTTTATATTCCCAAAAAATGCATGTCCAACAAGCAGCAGATGAAGATTATATCACCCAGCAGAAAGCTGGTTGAGATTGACTGTTCTCATGACAGTTTTTTGTTTCCTGGTCTGTTATGCATCTCCTTTTTTAGGTGATAGGGGATACTCAGGGTTTTGTACCTTTTTGAAATATAATATTATAAAAAACATTTATGGCAACCTTAAATTTCCTCTACTTTTCATGAAAATTCACCTTTTTTATCTAATGAAAACATTTCAGATACTCAAGAATTTATAGAATGTGTGGATGCTTTTCTTTCAGGGAGCTGTGATAAATTTCATGGTCAGAAAGTCTGCTTCTCAAGAATACATTTTGATGTTTAAAATTTTGTTTAGATGCTTTAATTGTATAGAATGGAAGTCCTGCTTCAGTTATATAAATAGAGAGGATTCTTTGACAACACTAAAGAAAGGATTTCACAGATTTTATTTCCATTGAAACTGTGCCTGATGTTGTAATTTTCATTTGCCTTGACTTTAATTGTTGTGTTTCTTTCCCTNTTCTTCCCAGAGTTCATTATGATCNTGTNTAAGTGTTCAACAACTTACACAATTAATACTATAAAATAAACATCAGCAAATAAATTCAAATTTAAAGGTTAGTTGTGAGTTAATTGAGGCAGTTTTCTAGTTGCAGCAATATAGGAAACACCAGCTCTATTATTTTTCTTCCATTTAAATAAAACCTCTCTTTGGATGTGCTGCCTGACCACTTCTTGAACAAAACAGCAAAAAAGATCTGGGGACACAAAAAAAAAAAAAAAAAAGGTGGCAATACAGTTAGAAATACAGAATTTATGAAGAAATGTGTTCTGGGATGGGAATTACTGGCAGTTTTTGAGCAGGTTGGATGCAAATTTGTAAAAGACCAATATGGGATAAAAAGGGGAAATTAAGTGTAACCCTGATGGTTGTACTGTAATAAAGAGATCCCAGTGGTTGTGGGTGACAGCAGATGGAACAGAGTAGGTTAAGAAATTAAATGCTACCTAGGGCTGTACCTAAAAGCAGAATTGATAGAATTGACAGAACTGACCTCTGGAGTAGCCAGGAAACTGTCAACAGGACTGAGAAATCATCTTGTGGTTCATTGTAATTATGAACCTAAAAAGAATAAATTCAGGATGAGACTGATTTGTTTATGAGATGTGGAGTCAGTGACAGTGCAAATCCTGAGCTCAAACACCCTCTTGTCAAAAGCAAAGTTATTGGAGGGTTTCCTTAAGAAAAAGAAAAGGGAAATTAATTACTTTCCTATAGGTGAAGAATAAATGATTTAAGGAACTGTGATTTTGTTAGACTGCACTGACCTCGTGCCCCTCAAAAAGAATTAATGTGTCATGGAGGTCATTAATTGGTAAATAAGTTGGGGAAAGTTTCTAATGCTGAAGTGCTTCTGGATAATGAACCTGATGTGTGTGTTTTATTAAGAATCAGTGTCTGGCTCAGCCATTTGAGCCAGGAACACAAACAAACCCCCCTGCATTCCCTGGGCTCAGTGACTAACACTTGAGAGAGATCTCAGCATCCCCTTTATAGATCACATCTTCATGTACACTGACATTTCAACCTGCAGCACCAAAAATTAATGTCAATAGAGTGGGCTGAGCAAAGTCTTACTCTGGAGCAGCAAATACTTTTGGGATAAAGGACAAGGATTTAAAAACCTTTCTGCTGGTGTTGAGTCAAAGTCTCTGATGCTAAAAATAAGAGTTTAAAAGCCTGCACAAGATTGGAGAGTGTTCATACCTGTATGGATATGCTGAAGTGAAATGGATCATCATGCTGGGGTAGCTGAGTTACAACAATGGACCCAGAAAACTCGAGGGTGGACAGCAAGTTTTAGAATAATTTTTTCTCATGTTTATCTGTAGTGTGTTCTTGTGCAGCACCTCTCTTAAACACCAGTGATGTTCTACATCTCCAGGTTTCTGAAGAATGGATGATTGCAGCATCTCTAGGCTGAATGTCTTTGCTAACTTCCACATTTCCATTTGAGCACTAATCTAAATTTTATTTTATTACAGTAGTGTAGAGACTCCCCTTCTTTTTTTCCTCCTCTGTTTCACCCTCACTCTTTCCCTTGACACCTCCACATGTGTATAAATTACATGATCTAAACTGGAATTTTATATTTCCCTTGAGGGTGTAGAGGAGCTCTATAGTGAGGTTTTCACTCATGGGGGCTGGCTCTTTAACCATTCCCAAATCAAATTCTCTTTGAAATGAGCTTCTCTCCCTCTGTCTGAACATCACAATCTCTACCCANATGTTTGCTCTTGCTTTCAGATATCTTTTCAGATTTCATCTTGTCCAGATGTTGGCTTGGATTTTCAAATGTTCAATGAATGTTTATATGTTCCAATATTTTTCTGTTAAGGACTTNAATTTTTTTCCCATGCCTCTTGTTNCTTTCATTCTTCTCTTTATCTGAAGTAAGTGGAATTCTCCCTCCTAATTACATTTTCAAGGCAAGTGNAGTATTATTCTGAATCATTGTCACTCTGCAGTTATGCTTGTTNTTGTCATCTTATTTTCCTTAAATTTCTCTGAAATTATTCACATAAAAGCTGAGCTGCAAGTGGATCAGTGATCTGTTTATTATTGATATATTTTCTTTTACTTCCTAAATATATTCTTCATAAATCCACACATGGTAACATTCCAAGCCCTGATATGTCTTAGCTGGCTTCTGTTACATTGCATATCTAATATAAGATTATGTAAATCATAGGTAAAGGGGTTTCCCTTTAANAGGAAACTGGGATTTATGACTTCTGTAAATATAAGAGAACTAAAAATTCTGCATGTTTGCTGTTTGTATACACAAGTAGCTTAGTTTTAAGCAGTTTTTGGATGTTTTATTTGAATTACTGCCTGTGATGGTGCTTTCCCCCTTCCAGGACTCTTTAAAGAGTTCCTGCTTTTTTTTTTTTTTTTTTTTTTTTTTTTTTTTTCCTGTTTTTTTCTCTTTTTTTTTTTTTTTTTTTTTTTTTTTTTGAGAAAGAGGTTTGAAAACTGATTTTTCTTGCCTGATAAAAAAAACCCCATGTGGAATAACATTTTTGATATCAAACTTTCAAAGACAGTTACCTGCCCAAATTGTGGTCAGGGTGGAGTAATATTATAACTAAAAAAATAGAAAAATTTTTTGGGTTGGTTCTGGTTTTAGATTGATTGATTGTTTTTAGTTTGCTTTTCCTCTGTGTTCTTTAACCATCTATAAGTAGTAGAATAAACNTGGCCAACAAACTTTGTCATGCTTTCAATTTTATATTAAACCTGCTGTTGGTGAGATCTTTGGCAGTGTTTCTTTAAACAACCTTAATTCATTTGCAGCACAGCCCATGCCTGGATGTCTTTAGAGGAGATGTCTTTTTTTATTTTTTTTTTACAATGCTTTTTGACTACAGAACCCTAAACCCTTTAGGCAAAATGTGCAGGGAGGTGTTAAGAAATTTGAATAGTGTACATTTGTTTTGTACACTCCCCACTGGACACCTCCTGCTTTGTCAGGGTTCCATAAAAATGAAAAATTATGAATTATGGCACGTCTGTGGTGACTGATATATAACTTTTTTTTTTTTTTAGATCCATGATGCATTCTGTCTCTTCAGTGGTTTTTTTTTTTTTTAATTTAAATGAACTAAATAAAATTTGCTACAAGACCTTCAGAATAAATACAAAAAGGGAATGTATGTATTTATTTTGGTAAGCAGGTAACCTTTTAAAAGAATTGCTTGGACATGCAGACACAAGTCCCCATTTATTATGGAAAATCTTGATTTTATTTTTTTTTTCTTCCTGAAGTATTATCTTCCTTTACTTGTACCCAGTTAGAGCAGTGTCTTTTGAGCTACATGCATTTTTTTCCAACAGCAATTAAAAATAAATCTTGTAAACCTGATTCAGATTTCAGTGCCAGCAGCTTAAATCAGTTTGTGCCAGTTAAAGGTGATAGACTTTCTTCTTCTCTCACTTTTGTCAGTTTTAGGGAAGAAATGCCTGTTTGTCTCATTTCCCCCTCTAACATAGGTATAAGTTTAAAAGAACTATGCTGATGGAAAAAGTTTGACAAAAACTAAAAGTTTCCTTGCACCTGTGCTCTTTTTTTATAAATAGGTGATAGAAGGAGAGGCTGCTGTGATATTTGAATTAGTGTTGTGTTCTGACTGAACAAAACCAGGCAAATTATCTTAATTTTTAAGCAAAGTAGAAAAAAAAATTCCACAATCCCTTATGAAGAAAAGCATTAGCTGCAGTCAACAGAATTTGATAATTTTGTAGATGTTTTATTGCATACCTAATTCTGAGAAATCAATGTGAAGCAACTTTCCTTGTGCATTTGTCTGTTTACATGTTTGCTTCTTACAATATGTTTTANTAAAGAGACAATTTGGCACAAAAAATGTAAAATATTTTTAAATGCACCATACTCAGTTGAACTTTAATATATTTCCTTTGTAACTTTTTGTTCCAAGAAGCTGACTCGAATTTTTTGTCTTTGCAGGCAGACTCTTTGTAAGTACCTTGGACTCAATAATAAACTAAAAGCAGTTTATTTGTATCTCTTTGTTTACATATTTGCAATTTGAAAACTGTATTGGCTTCTCATGTCATGGAATAAAAAATCTCTTTTTTTATCTCTCTACCTAACCTGAATGTCATTTAACCATCTCAGCATTCACTGTGGAGTGCAGAAAACAGTAACTAATGTGTCTAGAGCCTAGATTCTTATTTTTATTCTTGAAGGAGTTCATAATAGCAAATTCATGTACCAGTCAAAGCTCTCAAGGGTGTATAAAGTGATATTTGTGTTGCTCTTTGTCATTGTAGCTGTGCAGTGGAATTACTTGTTTGGGTTGCATCAGGACTCACATTACACTGTGCTCCTATTTTATTTACACTTCTGCTTTTTTCTTCTTCTTTCTTTCTTTNTTTTTTTTCTGTTCTGTTTTGTTTTTTGGGTTTTGGGGTTTTTTTTGAGTGGTTATCCCCAAGAATGAAACCATTNCTATGGAGAATCTTTTGGATCTGTTTGTGGGGGAAAACCAGGTGTTCAGTTTCAGAAGAAAATGACTGGGAGGGGAATGTGATTGAATCAGGAATTTCCAGGGAATATATATATTATAAAAAAAAAATTAAAAAAAAAAGGCAAAAAAAAATTTGGAGAATGGGGAAATAATTTTTTTTTTTTTAGAAAGATGGTGTTTATTTAGCCAGAATAATAGTTTAGAGTAGTAGTGACTGGACTGCAATGTCAAAATAATGTTTTTCTTTCCTCTCGTGGATGTCTTGAAATTTCTTCTGCTTTTTTCAATATCAGATCTCTACTTTATTGGGAGTTCAAAGTGTCTAATTTTCCTGGGTGAACTGTAGTCTAAAAAGTCAAAAAGTCTGCTATGAATGGAAGCTACAAAGTAATTTGTACTAATAAACTTAGGAATTTCTNAGTGAGCTTGGAAATGTGATTATAATCCTCCAATTTTTTCAAAACATTTATCTCAGTTTTGACACTCCTTTTTTTTTTTTTTTTCTATTTCTTTTTCTGCAATTGTCAAAGAAGGTTTGTTATTTTCTTCTTTATCACTTGTGAGCAAATGCTTTGCATTTCCACCATCATCATGGGAAAATGGGAACTATTTTTGGGTTCCCAATGGGAACCATTTTTGACAACTAGNAACAATGGAAGAGAAAGAAGAATAAGATTTTTCCTTTGGTGACCAAGCAGATCCCTCTTTATAAAAGACCCAAATGAGGTAGAGAGATGATGTGAGCCTCCTACTCAAACATGAGCCCTGACAGGTCTGGTCAATATGTTAAAAATGTACATTTTTAATTCACATTTATGTAAATTTTTGGGTTTTTTTGGGCCTTACCTGTACAGACAGAATTCAAAATTAGGCAGTGTGCAGCCTGGCTCTGTTCCCAGGGGTTAGTTCATCATGGACTCAAGCATCTCTGGTAAGAAAGGGTCTCATCTTCTTGAATTCCTCATGCTTAATGATAAAAAACCATTACCAACAGAACAATCTATTTAAACAAAGGGAAACAGAGTGGAACCAAAGCCTATTCCTCTTTTCCCAAACCATTTAGTCCCATATAAATAAGCAGCTCATTCAGTATTTCTGGATTTGTTTTTTTTTGGCAGTGGTCTAGACTTTGTGCCAGGTGATAGATCCATTTTAAGTGGAATTGTCTTTTTTTTCATTTTTAGAACACTGCCATGATTTTTGCCTGCTTCAATAATAATGTGGTCTGCACCTTTAAAGCATGTTTGCATCTATTTATATCAGTCCCAAGCAGTGTTTCAGGGAATTGTAGAGATGATGTGCCTCATGTTCTCCCCACTACACTGTCTCATGGCTGTCCCAAAGAATTGTTATCATAAATGCTTAACTTGAATTCTGATTTTTTTTGGCACTTCCTACCTGTCTCTGCCCAGATAAGCAAATAAGCAAACCAAAAGTCACCTGTGGACATTAACACANCTGAAATTGAATGTAAGTAAATTTAAAATAGATACCATGTGAAAAAAAATTAAAATTAAGTGCAGTAACTGATAGAAGAACCTTATATTTGAATGGAGAATAATGCTTGGTANATTCTAGTTCTATTTACACATCCAGACCATGCCTGTGTTTGGATGCTCTGCCTAAAGCACACTGCTGTTCCCAGAGGGACTATCTGCCTAAACTATTAACACCTTAAAGCATTTTCAGTTCAGCAAGCATCCCAGAAAGACAAATGCAAAATGCAGAAATGCAGCTTTCCTTCCCCCCAGAGCTGTGAACCTGCTGCCACACTGAGGTAAAACCCTCTGGATGTCTCACAGTGCCATCTAGTGAGTCCTGCCCTGGCAGGNACAGAAATCTGCAGGTTTGCTTTGGTCCCATTGCTGTTCAATCCATTCCTCTATTGCCCCATTTGGAAACTTCACTGCTGTGTGTTCCTGTGTCCATCCTTACAAACACGTGTACAGGAGCATTATGTGTGCTTTTTGGGGGGATTTGTGCTGTTTTAAATCTGGTTTTGGCTCTTTGTCCTTGAGGAAGAGTGTGTTGGTTTTGGCTTACCTTGGTCAGATTTGCTCTTATATTTATTTTTGAAGTGCAGCTTTGTCAAAAGGTGCTCTTTCCCCAAAAGCTAAGCAAATGCACACTTTAAACAGGCATCTCTTTTTGAATCATGTTTCTTCCCTCACTCAAATTAAAAAAAAAAAAAACAAATTACTTGAGTGAGATGAGTGATGGGTAAAAATGTCATGAATCCATACAGCACATAAGAAAACTTTTTAGAAAAATTTGAGATCAATGCATGGAAACATACAATCCCCAGGCTTGTCATGGAGCAGAGTGGCTGTCNCAAATAAGGTGCTCCACACACATGGAAAAAATGAAGCTGTAATTAGACATTTACAGGATACAGTACTTCATGTTACTTGATAGGAAAATAAAAAAAAGTCTTTGCTATCATGGACAACTGAATGATGATTTTGAAGTTTTCAGTTTACCTCCACATATATTGGATATTTTCTGAAATCAGGGGCTTGCAGTAAAGATCAATACTGATCATAAAAACAGATTCTAAAGTGTCTCACTAGATAGCTGGAAATCACACTGGGAAGCCCAAGAGTTTTTGGACAGGCTGTTATTCATTTAATATTCTCTCAAACTGTTNCCTGTCAGTGCTGGGCTCATATGAGCAAATGCACACAGGCAGAATGATAACTTTATTTAGCAATATATATTTTCCCAAAAGTCTCTATATTTCACGAGTATTTTGGCTTCTTGACATGTTTTTGTAACACAGAAAATGTTTCAGTAGTTAATGGATCAATTACTTTTATCCTAGACTGAAGTTCTAAAAAAAAATGTGGTGCCCAGTTTGTGAGAATTAAGGGTATAAAATATATCAGAGATTTTAGGATGCTTCATGACAAATGCTAAAATAAACAGATACTTCATTTTTTGNTTTTTTTTATGCTGGTGGCTAAAATAGAGGAACATATGTGCTATTCTTGAGATTGCCACTTAAATCTAAGGAGGCTTGAAACAATAATTTAAAGATATTATTGTGAAGTGACTGTTTGCTGATGAGGAGCATAAAAGGAGAGTTACAAAAGTTCTTATATATATATATATATATAATGCTTTTATAGCTATACTGAAATTGAACTAACTAGGAGAATTTGATATAATTTGAATCTACTGATNACTGCTCAAAAATGTGTGTGGCAGATTTCACAGCAAAGAAACCTTTTCCTAGAGATCAAACCCAGCCAAGAGTTANTTAAGAGCCAGCTAGGAGCTGGATGTGCCTCCCCACCAGGTTGCAGAAGTAAGACTGTGGGCCTCTGAAGTTTCCAGGTGTTTGTCTTGCTTATTCATGGTGAAATTTAATTGATTTTCTCCCCCTGCTTTAGAGAGTGTGTAATTGAGGTCTGGCTCTAGGTAAGAGTTTATTGTAGTAGAGGATCAGNCAGTGGCTGTGGTCCTACCAGTGCAGAGATGAAAAAAACCCTTAATTACAGTCTGCTTAATTACTGTCTGCTCCCAGGGATGTTTGGATATAATAACAGTGCTATGAAAGGTTTATCTCACTGTGTCAACTCTGCNTCACCAGATAGACCAACCCTCAGTGAAACTGTGGTCATTGAAATAATTTTATTAATCAGGTCATTTTTAGCAACAAAGATACTTATCCCATTGTGATGCAAACAACAAATGTGTTAATAATTTGCTAAAGAACAGTAAATTTAATTTCATTTCAATAGCATCATATATTTTTTATAAAATGCAACCTCAACAGAATACAACAGAATTATTGTAATGTTTCCCTTTTTCTAATTTTTTTCTCTTATATTTCCTTATATTTTTATTTTATATTTCCCTTATAACCACCAAGAGAAGTCAGAAAGCACTGTCAGCTTTAGGAGCTGTGCTTCAGGAAACAGCTACACCAGCACTTTATTTACATTCCCTGCCTACACTGGAAAACCAAAGTTCTGCTGGTGGCTGGTGTGAATTTCAAAGGAGATTTCAGCTGAACTTCAATGTAAAGGTGTTGAGAGCAATAAAATTGTGTTGGAAATAATTTCCTGTGAATGAGTTGTGTGGTCTGGTACTTAACCACTTCCAAAACTTCAGGAATTAAATCACTTATGGGTGTGGGAATATTTGTCCCTTNATTCAAGGTGATGGAAACACATTAAACTATGTCACAGTACATCTGAAATACTCTCTAAGTAATCTGTTAAGTTGTTTTAATTAACTGAGTTTGTCTCATATCTTAGTTTATGCAAATTTTTCATACATAGGNAAAGAAATACATATTTGCTGATACTGCAAGCAGCACGTGTCCTATAAAGTTGAATTAAAATTAATTAATGACTATCCTGAGTCACTTCTTTAATGAACTCTGCTCCTCCTATGCCTGAGTGCTGGAAGATAACATAATAATTACTCTAATTTTCTTTCAGTAATTCTCAAGTGCTTAGATTCAAAAAGCAAAGGTTGTCACCTTTGAACTTGTATGCATAAAACTAATAATAGTGAAGATCAAACAGTCTGTCACTGTATTAATCTTTATCATCCTTGGAAGTCAAGGGAATAGAAAATACTTATTATATTTTAAAGGCAAAGAAGAAAAATGTTGAGCTCTTTTGAGGTCATAAGTTGTTTGGGACATTCAAATTATTGATTTTAAAAATTGGACAAACAGAAACAAATGAATGTTGGAATGCAAAGCTGAACAATGGAATTTTTATTGCAAACAAAACCCCACAACCAGCTGGACTCTGATTTGTTGTCTTTTATGCATTTCAATGGCATTTTCTAGATGTAATTAGAAATAAGGGAATTTAGGCTGGGAATCACTCAGCCNCTGTGTTTGAGAATATATTTATTCCCTGTGCTTACATCTACTGCTCATGCTGAAGTTCCTGGAGGTACAAACTCCATTTCTAAGGATAAGGAGCATTTCCATAGCTTCAGGTTTTATTCCTATCATTGCTATGATGTTCTCTCTATTCCACAAATGGAACAGTTCACTGTTTATTTTCTNATCCTGCTTTTCAGTTTGCAAAGTNCTTCATGTTTTGAGGAATCATTTGTAGAATTCTTACAGGAAGACATTATGAAAAAAGCTTACCTTTGTAATTTCAGTGCTTGAATTTAAAAATTTCACAAGGAAGACTATGCCCAGACTTTTTTAAACATCTAAAAATAAATTTCTGATTATGAAAGGTCATACTTTTTATCCCTGATAGCCTTTTAAAATTTTATTTTCCCATGATATTGCTTTAAGAGATGTGTCCTGTGTGTGTGAGAGAGGGAAAGGGAATATCAGTGTTAGTGTTTTCCTATTAAAATAATTGAAGTTTTTTTTTTTTATGAGGCTTTATTTAAATGGTTAAAGCACTTTTTGTTTGCTCCCCATGCTTGTGGCAAAGCATATTTAAATATTAATGAGAGAAAGACACAACTCAATGGTAAGGGGAAAATCTGTGAGCATGAATGATCAGAATTGCTTTTAGTCAGAAAAAAAAAATCTGTATCATACAGCTAAGGATAGTTGAGCCTTCCTCCAAATTTATGAGTTTAACACATAGACATTTATTATTATTAAGGGATTTTGTTCCCTGCCCCTCTTGCCAATATTTACTATTATAGTATAATAATAATAATNATNATNATNATNATAATAATAATAATAGTAGTAGTANTAATAATANTANNAANAANAANAANAATAATAATNATTATTATNATCATNATNATCAATCATTATTATTATTTAAAATTTTATATTTAAATATTCAAATATTTAAAAAATAAATTCCTGTATTTAGGTCACATGGCCTATTCTCTTTACCTCTTTATCTCTTTATCAAAATAAAGATATAATGTTTTCTAGTAATACATTTATGTATGTACATGTGTCTCCGTTTTTAATAAATGTAATAAAATAANATTCTAAAGCCCTAAATAAATGAATTCCAAATAAAATGTCTTGATTCTTCAAAAACCCCAATTTTCCAGATCTCCCTGGAAACAGTGTTAGTTAGGATTTGTTTCTTTTTGAGTTCTAACAGCATGCATTTCCTTTTCATCCTTCACTTTCAGATTGATAATTATTTGGGTTATCCACTAACAGTTATCAACTTCATATTGTTTCTTTCTCTAGTCTCTGGGGAGAATGTAAAATTTCCTGTATTGTGTTTTTGCAAGCAGGAGATGGTGACTGTTTTAATACCTGANTATTCTGCTTGCTGCAAGATAGAAATCAGCAACATAAATTTGCTTACTTTGGTATCTAACTTTTGGTCTCATTCTAAATGCACTGGAGAAAACACAACAAGATTTTTTTTGCACAGGATTTGCAACAGTGAGAAAATAAGTGTTAGAATGGGTACCTGGACACAACATTTCCATCATATACACATTATGTCAAACAGAAGACAAGCTGACATTTTAGAGGTATTTCCAATTATTTTAGGGCACTGCTTAATTTTAATAAAAAAATAAGAAAGAATCTACACTATTTTCNTCATGGCAGTATGGAGTCTGTTATCTTTGGGTGAATTCTTTNAGGATGAATTTCCAGTTTCAAGAATCCATAGATTCCATAGGGAAAGTTCTCTCCCATGACCATTTTATCATTCCACTGGCAAAACCATGAGACAGAATCTACTGAAACAGGAAGCCAAGCAAGGATCCTGAGCCATCTTAATTTTTTTTTTTTTTTTGCACATTAAAATTACTATTGATTCTGAGTCACAGGGATGTGACTCATCCTGGAAGTTTAGATTTGTCCCCAAGATGTTGCTGCATCAGAGGCTCATGTTGGAATCAGTGTTGGGGTTGTTTGGTGTTCTGGGGGTGGGCTGGTGATGGGAGCAGTGTTGATTTTCATTTTGCTTTTTTCCTTTTTTTTGTTAACACACAGGGAGTAGTTATTTAGTAGATTATTGTTTTTCTTCTTCTTTTTCTTCTCTTCTTAAGCTGACACTTCAGTTAATAAATTAGATTTTTCTCTGGTGTGAAACTGTGGTTGCTAATGCTCACTTCCTGGTTCCACTCTAGAGAGCCTCAGGTAATTCCTGCTGGGAATAATTGTGAATATTTCTCTGAAAAATTAGCCCAATATTCAGCAAATAGAATATTAGTTATTACTAGCAGAGGAACTTAAAGCAAATCAGAAAATTAATTTGTGGTGGTGGACACGTCTATTTGTAAAGTTGTGTAAATTTGTAAATGTAAAATTTGAATCCATTTTGCAATTTTTCTCTNCAATTTTAAACAAGAGTCTAGTACAACTGGAAATTCCTTGATAGTTCAAAAGCATGGAATGTCTTTCACATGGATTGTGATGTGAACTGAATTACTTTTTTGCAGCTTGGAAAAGAGGTAAAAGAGAAAATAGATATGCAAATATACAACTGATGTACCAAAAAAAACCCTTCTAGCTTCTAAATAAATTTATAGTTAATGAAATAAATTGATTTTTGCACCATTTATACATTTATACATTATCACAGAGTATTGTAGAGAACAAACATAAATGGGATTAGGCAAATTAATGGACTATGTTTTCTGAATTAACTACTAAACCTGATGGTCCAGACACAACTTCCAGTTTCCTGTGAGCTTCTANATTCTTAAAGCATCACACAGAGACAATTATTGTATGCACACTGCAACCTTCACTTCCTTAGAAAAGTACATTGCACTGAGGCAGGCCTAGACTTNGTAAATTTGTTAATATATTCTGACCACAAGATGATATGATGTTCCAAATATTTTGGATTTATAGCCTCTGGCAAAGTTAATATACTTCACAGACATCTATGCCTGGTTCAAAAAGACTGGAAAGAGATGCAGAAAAAAAGATATTTTGGGATGTATCTATTTAAGTAATTTTAGTATTGGGATGTAACTGTTTTATAAACAGCTAATGTTTCTTTACAATAATTTTTTCCTTTACACCTTTTTTTTTTTTAAATAAGGTGTTACTTGGTGTTTATGAATGTTTACAAGTATTTGGGAAAAACGCTGCATCAACACAAACGGCATAAACAGCGCCAAGCTCTCTATTCCCATNCACACTGCTCATGTTTGCTTTATTGGAGGTGTCTGTGATGTGTTTGTTGATGTGTGGCATTTCAGCTCTCATTTCTGGGGGGAGGCTCAGTTTGGGGCTGATTTTTGGGGNGGCTCAGTTGGGGCTGCAGCCCCCTGCAGCTGCGGGCGGCGGATGCGAGTGGAGCTNTGCTGACTGACGTGGTGCATTGCTTCAGAGTGTGTTATCCCAACTTAGCTCACACTTTAAAGAGTCAAAATTAACTCAGGAGCATGCTTAGAATCCTAACACCTCAACAGATGGAAAGCTCCCTTCCTTCCTCCTTCTCTGAAATCACCTGGCAGAGAGTGAGCCAAGGCTAAAAAGGTGGTTC
>OAMK01000046.1:666146-698834 GCA_900205225.1 Saxicola maurus maurus
AAAAAAAAGATCAGGAGTAGAGTTTATTTTAATTGCAGTGCGTACAGTATGTCATGGTCTAGTGCGTCAAGCGCTGCTATTTTGTGTCTGTGCCCAATTCCAACTTTAGAGGGACACACATCATAACTGTAAACACCTGCCTGGCGTCATTAGGGACAGCAAAAATATCCCCTGTGGGAGGACCATCAGCTGTGTCTGAGTGTGATCTCTGACAAGAACAAACCGTGCTCCATCCTCAGCAGCAACACGCAATCCTGGCTCTGTCCTTGGCCCCACCACTCACATGCCTGCACAGCCTGCCAGCACTGCTCATAGTGGCTGAAAATAATCCACAATGGTCCTGCTTTCCATAGAAAAGCCAGACCAAATTTAGACCANGGCAGGATTAGCTTAAGGCCCCGATGCACGCCGAGAGTTCAGAGGTGGTTTGCGATAATTCCGCTGCTGCCGTGTGTTGGAGGAAGNTTAATTAAAGGAAATAAAGCTAGCACAGTTCTGCTTTCATTAAAAGAAAAGATGAGGCTAGGGCTTAAAAAAAGGAGTTTTCACATAGGGATCCAAACATGAGTAAGTTGCAAGCAGTCCTATCATCTGTCAAAGCAGCTACCACATCGAATTCATNAACAGCAGTGTGTAAAAAGGAGGAAAGCCAAACTCCCTTTAAAGCCACAGGGAAATGGGAGATTTCTAAGACAAGCTGAGCAGTCCTAGTTGATATCATTAAAATTCTTCACGTGCTTTGGGTTTAATTTTTTTTGATGTTTATCTCCAGAACAATTCCCTATGTATTGCAAACATTTGAAAACAGAGGGAAAACTCCAGACTCCTTTTGGTTTTAGAATGTGAGCACATGTCACATACTGTGATGCAGGAACTTAAGTACTAGTACAGGTTGCCTCTCACCCATGTTTTCTCTCCNTAAAACTCCAAGAAATGTGAATTACTTGACCATCATATCATTACAGTTAGTCCACCAGGAAAGAACTGTCTGTGGAGCAGTAATCCAAACACTCCTTTAGTTACCAAACTATTGAACTTCTGAAGTTTTAAGTTTAAAATAATTAAGAAAATTGACCTAATATGAAATCCATCATTTCAATTTTAGTGTATTGTATTACTGTGTTAGCATGCAGCTCTTAGAATTTTGCCTTTGGTTATATTAAATCTAACATTGAATTTTTTTTTTTTTTTTTTTGGCAGAGATTTCTTGGTATACACCCAGAAGAAAGATAGCTTTGGGTAGGGTGTAGGGTTTTCTGGGTTTATTTTGCTTTTAAGTCTTTCTGTGTGTCTGCATGAATGTCTAGAAGTTCTATATAAAAATTTATATTATTAGTTTATCTAATTTATGTATATAGATATTAATATATAATGAAACCAAGCTAAATAACTTTCACCTGACATTTAAATAAAGCAGGACTGTGAGGTGCTTTATTGCACCCATGTCCAGGTTGGGTCACCCCTCTTGCTCCCATAAGATGTAAAATGTTTCCTGTCCTTCTGACATCTACATTACTGAGACATTCAAAAACTGTGTTAGTTTCTTGCAGGTATTTCAGCTTTTCTGGGACATCTGAAGCAATTAATAGGTTTCCATAAGAACAGCTTCTAAGGTATCCAATTTTCTCCAAGATTTATCTCCTGAATATTAATGCTACCATCCCCAATTGCAATTTCACCTACCACTGAACTGAAGATGCTGCTCAATCCTTGCTGTGTTTATTTAGAGATGAACCAGCACAGTGTGGTACNTGAGCAAAAACTGAGGCATGTCAAAAATACACACACACACTTCTGCTTTCCCTGGAAAATAAAAAAATAAAAAAAATAAAGGAAGGCCTAATTGAAATCTCTGACTTGTTAATCCAGTTACATTATTTTTAATAAATAAAGTTCCATGAGAGAGGACAAAGGAGTTGGTTTCATATATATCTGGGAAATGAAAACAGACAATTGATAAAATTCACAGGTAACCAAACCTGCCATGATGACTGCTCCAGCTGTCTATCATGAGGTTATGCACTTACACCTTCAGAATTATGATACTGGGATAGTATCATAAAAATATATAGAAGAAGATCAAGTCTGATGGTCCAGTGGCCCATTTGGCACAGACAGCAGAAATACTGGAGGATTTGACTTGGCTGATTTTTCAGTGAGTGATATATAAGTATCAGCCAGTCAACAGGGAATTATGTCAAGTGAATATACACCAAGAAAAATCCTTGTACTTTGAAAAAGATCCTGAAGATTTTCTGAGACCTTTCCAGTCTATCCATAAATACCCAAAGGCTTTTTTTTGGCCTTTATGTGTAAAGAAGCCCAGAGGCTGACAAATAGCAGCAATTTGCAGTATATGCTTAATATTAAATTATTTTGATAGATCTGTCTTGCAGTGTTTATTTGAGTGGGGTTTTTTTTTAACAAGAATGCTTTTGTGGAGAAGGAATTATTTTCTTTGTTTTTCTTGNTCTGTTTTACCTTTTTTACAGTACTACTTTGTTCTCTAGGTGCTAAAGGCAGCTGAGACACTATTCTAGGGGCTAAACCCCCTCAGTTCTTGTTGAAGCTAACAAGAGATGAGAGCACTCACATTTTTGTAGAACCTGGGTCTGCTAAATGTTCTTTGCTCATCCCCCATTCACTTTCTCTTGTGAGTATTCTTATAACACCTTTGGTTCCCACCCCAACTCCCCTTCCCAGCCTATCAGCTGAAAAACAAAAGATAAATAAATTTTGTCTTCACCATCCAGCCAGTAAATCCATAAAGTAAAAAAAAATAGGAAGGCAGTTCTAGGGAGATATTCTGTTTTCTCAGTATGTAATCTCATTTTTTCCTTGAGGAAGAAAAGTGTGGAAGTCCTATCAGAATGTGTTTCTTGCCTTTGTACACTGTTAAAAGTCTTCTTGGGGCCATAAAGGGTTGGGAAANGGTGGTTGTCACATTTGATTTAGTTTGAGATTAGTGTCTTAGAGGATGTGAGCAGTTACAGCAGCTAATTTTATTTATTTATTTTAAAATATAGATATCCCTATTACAAAAANGGATGAGATGATGATGATAATATGATTAAAAATAAAATGCTAATAGACTCTTATATTTGGTCCTATTGAAATGTACACTGTATAAGTTATGCTTCATAATGCCTTAGCCTAGTTTAGGACAAAATAAATCTATCAAGTGTGGAAGAATAAAAAAAAAAGTCATCACAGAAGAGAACCTCAAGAACCAGTTAACTTTTCAGCTCAGAAAAGAGTAGAACCCAACTGAGTTACCTCTAATGTTAGAAAAATAGAGGGAAATTGTGTGGATTTGGTTTAATTTAGATTTATATTGGAGATTAGATGATAAAGAGTCTCCCAAAGACAGCAAGCACTCACTGTTGGTCTGTGCTCATGTGAGGTTTGTGCTCTCTTGCTGCCAGATTTTTGTTTCTTTCTAACTAAATATCTAGACTTGTATTTATTCCATGTAANCTGGCTACCTGTAAATCCTGAGATGTTAAACAGAACTAATAAAATGTCAGTATCAGGATTCCTCTTTTAGGGTTATTAAAGTTATACAGCAATATTGGATTGCTTTACTTGCACTACACAGCTTAGTATTTTAACATTAGTCCTTTGAGACAATTTATGTAAAGCAAATGGATTTAATTTTTATTGTCCAGTTCATAAAATGAATCCAGAGATACAGAAATCCACTGCAAGAATGTCATCTTNCTTCTGTTTTCTCTTTTTACATATGGTAATTTTTTATAAAATAGTAGTCACATTTTAATTTTTTTTTTTTTTAAGTGCTCTCTGCTATGAAAACAAGCACTTAAAGCACAAGGNCAACCTTGAGCAAACAGGCAAGAACTTGGGGAATGTTCTGAGTTGCAGTGAAGTAAATCTATTCTCTGCTGGTTACTCTGGAGGAATTAAAACCTCCTGTGTGACAGTCACCCTCTCCTAAGTTGGTCACATGAAGCTTAATTGAAAGNAAACTTTAAAAATCTATTATTTCTCTTAATTTTTTTAACCTTGTCTATAAGTTGTTTTTAGTGGATCAGGTGGTCTAAAGCAATTGTTGTGGTGGAAGGGAGAAGGCAGAACTGCTTGCAGGGATATAATTGAATTAATTAATTAGTGAGATTGGGAGGTTGGGAGAAATTGAAACTCATAAGTTCAGCTTTTAAAGGTGTGTATTGTGGAATTGTCTTTCTGATTAAAGCCTAAGAGTCTGATTATCTCAGTGCTTCCCTTTTCCACACAATTTCTGATTTNTGCTGGGCCCTAAGCCTCTCACAGCCTCAGCCATGTGTTCAGTTTTTAATACTTTAATATTATAGCAGCACTTTTTTTGCTCTCTTAAATATAATTTGATTGCTATTTACAGCAGATGAGCCCTTTGTTTTTTAATGAAGTGAATGGCATTCATTAACTACCCCCTGACCAGTGCAAAATAAACCAGCAAATCTGAACAAAATAAAAATAATTACTCTACAGATATGGTTGTCTTCTCTGAATCATCTATTTCAGATTGGTGTTTCAGGAACCATTAGTGAGGATTTTTCACTTTGTGACATTGCACACTGAGGGCAGATAAGTCCAATTAGTCCTTTTCCCACTAGACAAGGTATTTTAATTAGTTTTTAAGCAATAGAAAAGGAGTGTCTGGTAAAGTGTAATGGGAAAGGACTCTTGACTTTCTCCTCCCCCANACATGCACATACAAATATTTAGTGATCTTTCAGAAAACAATGGAGGTAAACATNTAAGGCCCTGCTTAAATTTTAGTCTGAATCATGAAAAATGTCTCTATTTACAAATAGAAAAAAATCTATATTAAAAGAAAACCATGACCTTCATCTTTTAAAACAATCCCCTTTTTAGTGAAAGAATGTATAATTAGGAGATTTTTTTTAATGGATACTTTTGACTTCATTTTGTATGAAAATTAATGTTTATTGGATATTAATATTTATTAGGTGTAGCAGTGTTTACTATTTAATTTTTTTACTGCAANTGCTTTTCTCTGAAGTCTCCAAGAAGTTTGTGTTGTGAATGCAGTGCCACAGTGCAAGGGATTTGACTGAAATTCAGTTTTCAAGNGGTTATATGCTCCATCTATAGCTTGTACTTGTTTTCACCCAAAGTGTTTTAGACACTATATCTGGTGCTTTGATATAGGGCAGTCTCTGGTTGGCTGAGTTGTCTTTTTTGACCTTTTTTTTTTTTCTCTTAATTTTCTTTTTTTTTTTCCCCTTTCTTCTTTACCTTTTCCTATCCTATAACATTTTTGCATTAACCCCAAATCAGTATTTAGGAAATAAAATTAGAAAAATAATCTGAAACTCAAAGATTAAATGTCAGTTTCTACTGACACAGTACCAATGTTCTGTGGTGACAGACTAGTGATTTTTTATCTACATTTCCCAGTTTGTTCACAAAATATAAAGCCATGAAATGTCTATTTTTTGCAAATACATTTTTTCTTTTTTGCAGGGAATTTATGCTGCTGTCTGAAGCTCTGCTGCTTTTGAGTGGGAAAGTGAAGCATGTAGTCAACACTTACCACACTGTGAATGCTAATGAACAATCCAGGGAAATTAAGGTTAAAATGAGAAATTCTTGGAGACCTCACAGCAACCTTCCAGTATCTGAAGGGATCCACAGAGAGGGATTCTGTGCCACAAACTGGACAGGAGGAGGAGTGATGGGTGAAAATTAAAAGGGGAAATTTAGGTGATGCTGAGAAGAAATTCTTTACCTTGGGAGTGGAGAGCTGTGGCAGGTCTGGGACCAGGGGATGGTTGGAACCTCTTCCAACCCCTCAGGGTTCTGTGACTTAGGATTTTACTCCAATTTGTGGTGAAGCCCTGGCCATGCTGAGGCCAAGGAAAGCTTTTGTATGGATTTGAATGAAATTTTTACCTGCAAATGAAATACTCTGGACACAATATTGCTCTCACATGGGCCCAACTGAGGAGCTGGGCTGAGCCAAAGTGCTCATGTCTTATTAATTCTTTCCCTTCTGTTTTCCTTTGGGAAAGACTCAAGCTGCTTTTTCCCTAAATCTCCCAGGATCCCATCCTGAATGATGCTGGGATTGTTCCCTCTCTGTCCATCAAGGAGTAATTGATAAATCCTTAGATGAGCANCAGTTATGCCAAATATGCAATTTCCAAGTGTGGTAGTTTTATCAACAGGTAAAAGCTGGTGATTTAGAAGGGCAAAAATGACAGAGATAAGTACANACAGGTTTTGTAGTTTGTTGTTGTTAGACAATTGAAAATACAGGAAAGCAGTGCCAGAATTGAAGAAACCACCCTTAGTCCTTGTGGTGACAGCATTGCACTGGGTTTAACCTGGCTGGGGTTAATTTTCTTCCTGGTTTTAACCTTGGTGGTGGGTGGTTTCCTTTGCAGCACTCTGAATGGGTTAAGATTTTTNCTCCTTTTTTACTATTAAAGAGTCAATTGACCCTCAAGTTTTCCTTTGTTTTGCTCTTCCAATTTCTTTCCCTCTCCTAGTTGAGGGAAGTGAGCTGATGTGGGTCAAACTCCTGGCTGGAGCTAAATTTGTATCATCATGAAACTTGCAATTTTACTCGAATTTCAATCTTGCCAAGAGGGGATATAAAAGTAGACAATTTTGAGTAAGTTTTCTTGAAGCTGTTGAAAGCTAAGACAAAAGAATTTTTCTCTACTTGTACTTTGTATCAAAATCTGGTTTATTTCAAGNTAAAAAGAGAACAATTAATTCTTAAGAGACATTTAGATTCTTTATAGAACTTTACTGAANCTTTATGGTTTTGGCTATTTAACACAAATCTCCAGAAGAGTGAATGCTGGCAGCTCTAACCAGAAAAAAAAAAATCATGATGCAGTCACTATGTCATTCTACCATCATATTTTGGCCTCAAGACACTTTCTATGGTTTGTTNATTTTCAGATCTTGAAATTCCTCCCACACCTCAGAAACATTTTTAGGTGATGCTGCACACTCCATTTCCAGCTGAAGAGAAATGTGCAAGCAAATGATGAAGGTTTGGCAACAGATATGGAGAGACTTACTATGGCAGAAACTTCAGTCTGAAATAAGTTCCTTGGAAATGGGGTAAATTCAATATTTTAAAATCACACACATTTTCCAGGAAGAGGGAAAGAGAGGCTATAATTGTTGCTGTAAAGCCTGGTAGTATGAATTCAGAACTAGAAAATGCAGCTCCAGCTCTGTGTGATAATCTTATCCCCAGCTCANTCAGCTCTGTCAGAAGGAATGAGAAAGATGTCCAGGAGTCTCACTTTGTGCTTGTTTTTGTGTGAAGGCTGGGAAAGGAGGAAGAGGAAACTCAGCTCAAAGAAAAACAACCCAAGTTTGAGATTTCTGCAATAGTTTTTTAGATCTAAGTGAGCCTGGAAAAAGATACCAGCCCACAAGACACCTATTAGCTTTAAAGTATCCACTTTCTCCTTATAATGAATTATAATGATTATAATTATAAAGATGGTAATGAAGATTCTGTGAAGCTGGAGGTCACTGCAGGCATTTCCCAAGAGGAACAGGAAAAGGAAATGCCTTTCAATACTCTGCTCAAGTTGCTATTCATTTCATTGCAGAGGACTTTAACAATAAGAAGTTTCANTATTTAGCTCCTGGTTTAGGCTCAGTGCATGCAAGAACAACTGCCCCTATATAAATATATTACATTCACTCATTTTAAAAGTCCTCCTTAAACCACAGGAATCTGAAAATCATAGAAATCTATTTCAAGACAGTAAAAATTGGAAGCAATTAAGAATTTAATGATGAAACCTGGAACTCTGTTCTCCAGTAACCAGTGAATCATTTACAATCAAATTGCAATGAAATTTGGTTTTGTATTGGCCTAGTTTATATTAAGAATCAATGTAAGCATATAGTTTTTTAATGAAAAATTTAGAAATTGAACAAAGTCCAAGGTTTCCCTTGGACTAAGTAAGGAAATGGTCAAGTACAACAGAGGCTATTCAGAAAACTTTGCTAGAATATGAACATTNTCTTTTGATTTTATTTGGCAGAAGGGAGAACTCTGCACTTTCCTCTTACATGGTCTTGACATTCAGGTTTATTCTTAAATGTACTCAATAGATTCTTCCCAAGGAACTAACTATCAGTGTTTTCTTTTTAATCTGGAAGAAGTGTAGGATTATGTACCCTACCAGCAATTCTGGTACAATCCATTGTGGGGATATTGTTATAGGGATGGTCAAGTGGCTTGAACCCCTTGGGTTTCAGCAACCCACCAGAAATCAGATATTTCCTCCTCCTCCACTATTCAATATTCCTGCTGCCAATTCTCTTGATCCTCAAAACATTTCCTCATGTACATTNCCTAGACCTTGGTATAACATTATTTTTCACAAAAGTAAAAAAATGTTCTTGTTAACTTCCTAAAATTGTGCGAAAAATAGGAATGTTTGAATTGTTTTCTTCTTCTACTCTGGCATCTGAGACCTTTTACTCACTAAAAGCACTTAAACTTTATTCTAAAACAAACTTACTTACTTTCTTATTTATTCTAAAACTTAAACAGGCAAAAGTTGTGTTTTCTATTAAAGAAAAATAATGTTGAATTAAAAGTTCAGGGGCAACATAATGAGAAAATTATGTGTGTAGATTCTAGGTACTTTTAAANAAATGCACAAAATTCAGTGCTAGAGGGCATTTAATTAATTGATACTTTAAAATTACCTTCACTGTTTGTATATTACATTAGCCTTTCTTTTGATGTTTGGACATCATTATATACAAGATCATGAAATCATTAAATCATCTTTCACAGTAAAAGAAAGCATTTTATCATCTTTCANAGCAAAAGACTCTCTGGAAATTTTCTGTTTGCAAACTAAAGGTATTAAAAGTTAAAGCAATGCTGGTTTTTACTACAAATTTGCTGGAACTGGTAATTTCACAACAATATTTTCTGGTTGATTTTATCATGAGACTTAGGGAGAAAACTACATTTATTTTATCCAGAAACCATGATCTAGATTATAGTTGTCTGTTCTGCTTTCCTTCAGTCAGGTTTTTGCTTTTGATGNTAGCTGGACTAGGAATTGGTTGTCTGGGCACACAAAACTCCCTCCTTNTCACTCTCTCCTAGAAATTGGATATTTTTTGAAGGGTCTCACTCTAATCTCACATGAAATCATGGTAAGTCATTTGTGATTCAATGAGCTTCTCCACTGTCATGCACAGAAAAAGAAACCCCATGGAGAATCAGGATAGCACCTGTCATGCTGAATAGCTTTGCTTCACCTTTGACCCTTTTCTTCTGCTTAATTCCTTTGTTTCTTTTCAAAATTTCAAGTAATTTACTTTTTAAAAGAGAAAGAGCTCTCTTTCTTGCTGTGTACAATACCTTGCAAAATGCTATCTTTCTTTTCTGGCCTAGTGCAGTGGCAGAAAGAATAGGAAATCATTGGTTAATAAGANTTTTTAAAATCCATACTATCAGTCACTGAATTCTTTGTAGGTTTGGNTGATGGAATACAAGTCAAATGTGGAAGCCCAGGGAGGATGAATATTCTTGTCTTTGGTCACAATCTAATGGGTTTGCTTCTTGAAATATTTGGTGAAGAACAGCAGAATAGACTGGAGAAGCTGAAAAGAGTGGAAGAAGAGTGGAGCATACCAGAACTGTATTATTGCTGTTTTTAATGAGCAGTAAATGAACCTGCCAGTGTGCAGGGATGATATNTGTTTCTAGGAGAAATAAAACACATGAATCCAGGCTTTTCTTCCCCATGGAAGAACATGAGCCTTTTTGAAAAGTGAAGACCAGAAGCTATTCAAAGAAGTTGATGTAGCCAAAATATCTCTAAATTTTACCTTTGGCTTCTAATGCTGAATAAGTTAAGCTGCAGCACTAAAGTGAGAATACTTTAATAGTTTTTTTTTTTTTTTAGTCAAAACTTATGAAGTCTTAAGAAACAAACTCATAACTAAATGACATTATGGCTAAAATAATATTATATTTACTAATCTTTCCATTTTTTAAAAACTCTGATAGAATCTTTTTGCTTTTTAGAAACACTCTGGAGAAAAGGGAAAGAACAATTTAGACTAAAGAAAAGTTGAGAAAAGAGAATATATTTAACATTGTGTAGTGGTTAAATAACAGGAAAAAACAATAAATAAGAATGTTCTGAATTGGAAACTAGCTCTGAGTCTCATTAAAACCTTAACTGCTTTAGGCTTTCCCTTCTCTCACCTGCCACCCACTGATGACCTATGAGTCACCAACTATTCCAGCTTCATCAGAAACCTTTATTAAATTATTTTAANCCTTAAAGCCCTGTGTGATAAGAAAAAAAAACAACACATCATCTTTTATACTTTTGAATTATAAGATTATCTGTAGGTAAAAGAAATCTAATTTTCCATTTATGCATCTATGTGGATATATGTATTAACTACTACAATATGCATAACTGTAGTTTTAAAGCTCATTAATACAGTAAATGATGAAAACTGATACTTTAGCTCATTACTGTTCATAANTCAACCCTTTCAGAAAATAACTAGACAACTTTCAGGTTTACTCAGAGTATCAGCCCCTGGGCAGCAAACCATGTGCATCAGGAAATACAATTCTTTTATTCTTAGTACAACTCAAAAGGGATATTGATTTAATTTTTTTTAATTCAGTAACAATGAATGATAGTAAAGGTGCTGTTCCATCATTGTTTCTCTGTGTTAACAAGAGCTTGGCTGCAGTCATTGCCCAGATGCTTCTCAACAATCAAACCTGCTTTTGCCTCATCAANATCTCTGTGAATAACTGCAAAGCCNTTGAAACTTGGAGCATCTTATTGGCTTGATGCAGCTGCTCAAGAAGGCAGCTGGACCTGGGTTAATTAGTGTAGTTCTAATCACTATACTGCCCAAAAAATGAGATGCATTGTAGTGTTGCTATCAGGCTGGGATGTGGAGAAAAAATACAGCAGAGGCAGAGGAAAAGCCCATTTATTAAAGACTTTTATAGATTAAATAGCAGAAATGAGGGTAGAAGTAATTCCATTGGTGCAAGGAAGGTAACACCTCTTGTAAATGTGATTTACCAAAATATTACATAGCTCATGCTCACAGCAGGTGCTAATCTCTGTNAGGAATTCCTTCCCTTCTGTTTTCCTTTGAGTGGCTTGGGAAAATTCACCCTGCTCTTTTCCCCCAGCTCTCAGAGCATCCACATTTATCACTGCTGGGTTCCTGACTGAGGAGCAGTCCTTGGGAGATGTAANTCTGTGGTGGGAGGGAATCACTGGTGGTTACAGCTCAGCTGAGCCTCAAACCCACATCCTCTCCACATGTTCTTTTCACATGTGCCCTCCACAACAAGATTTTTCCAGTGGATGGCTCAGATGCTTCCTCATTTGTCATTTCTGATGTTATTTATTTTGCCACCCTTCCCCTAGAGTATGGGCTAGTACAAGTGAAAATCAAAATCATTTCCCTAAATTCAGGGGGCAAAGGAACATGGCCAACAAAACACCTGATGGGTTGCATGAAATATTCAAAATACCAGTGGCAAAGTGGCTGATGCTTTGCAGGGAGCACAGAGTGGGGTGAGGATGAGAAATACAAAGGGGTCTGCATCAGTGTTTAAGAGGATCACTTAGATATGTTCATTTTTTGAATGTGTTTCTGTAACTTTGAAGAAATAGATCTGTGTCACTGCTATGACTCATGTGGTGGGAAGAGCCACTGAGAAATCAGTGTCAGCCCCAAAAAATGACCTTTCTGCTGTGTGAACTAGACACCCTAGGCACACTGATNTACCAGTACAACTTCTTCCTCTTGCTCAGTCTGAATTCTGTCATGTCACTTTTACATTTTTCTTTTATCTTCTTCCTTTTTTCTTTTTCTTTTTTTTTCAGTATGTTGATTAAGAGGGAATCAAGTCCACCCACAGTGACATTTTTTCTCTTTTGTTCTTCTTTTCTAACATATTTTCCTCTCTTCATACAATTATGTATTTCCTCCTTAGTTCTTTTGGTTATAATTTCCATTTATACTTTATCCTTGTTTTATTTCCTATTAATGTATACAGACATTTTGCTATTTATCTCTTTTTTTTTTTTCTCTCCCCATTTGACTGGTCTTCTCCTTGCTTTTTGAAGAAATTAAAAAGTTTACAAAATAATTTATAGGACATTTTATAGAAATCAAAAAACTTTTGGTCCTTTTCTGAAAGTGTGATAATGTTGATCATTTAATCTTTTGGAGATTATCTCATNTAATGGAGATCATCTCCTCTGCTGACCTTCAAAAGTCCATATCTGACATCTCTGAGTTCTAGTGAATGACTGCCAGCTCTTTATGTTTATAGAAAACTGATTTTTTTTTAATCCTCACACCTAAGCAGATNCCATTCCTGTCCAGTAGACACTGTTCTTTCACTTTTATAAGCAACACTGACATTAGGGTAGAAACAACTTTTACAGGTTTTCTGGAAGTCTAGTGTAACTCCTTATAAAATAATATAGGATATCAAAAAAGAAAAATTCTGTGCACAGTTCTTCCCACAAAACTATGGTCATGCATGAATTACTGCCCTGGTTTTGGCTAGAAAAGTTATTTTTTTTTTGCCAGTGGCTGTGTTTTGGATTTTGGCACAGGTGAGGGTGGTGAACAAAAAACTTAGTTTGCCACCTGGAGTTAAACTGTGACAGAGATCACAAATGAAGNGATGTGGTTTTTAAATTTTTTTCTCTCCTATCCTTGTGGTCTAATGCTCCAATTATCAGAGAAACTCCTATGATTATTAGTTAAAAATCTAGCTCAGCTGACCCTTTGGCTTTTACTGTGCTTCCTGAAAAATGTAAATCTTATTCTGCAAAGCTCTTTCATATAGGCTGAGCTTATTCCAATTAAAACAACTCAAGTCTTAATAAATAAAATTGGAGGTGGGAGGAAGTTCTGGATTAATTTTGGCCTACTATAACAGGCTTTGTAAATAGCACATTATCCATGCTGGAATTATCTCCACCACTCTTTAGCTATAAAAATAACAAAACAAATGGGTCTGTCAAAGTAGCTGCACTTGTCTGTCTTCCAAGCAAAAAGAAACCTTGGAAAGCAACATGTTTTTTTTTAAAAGAACAAGGAGAAAACAGTGCAGCAGTTAAATTCATGCCACTATCTGAAGGACTGGTGATAGAATATTTCCTCAGCTGTAGTAAAACCAAACTGGAGGCAGCCCACAGGCACGGGCAGTTGGTGAGTGGGTAGGATGCAGTCATGCCTGAGCAGTAATTGCATTGTAATTGGTGTTTTGTTGCTTTTGCTCTCACTCCAGCAAGTGGGAACTCTCCTGCCCCCACACACCCCTCCCATCTGCATGGGCTGGGAGAGTTTCTACAGGAAAATCAAACTTTTCTCTCACTGTGTTGGACTGTAAGGCAGATTTTGTTTTGTTGTTGTAGGGCTGAGCTGCCTCAGTGTGAAGCCTTCAGGAATTCTCCAAAAAACAAGTTCTCTGCAGTNTTCTCCTCCAGATTCCTTTTATCCTTTTATTCTGCCTCCTTGCCTCCCAGCAGCCTTGTGCCAAAGGACAAAAAGATGGATGGAAAGGGGCAGAAGGAGAATAGNTGGCCTTGCACTGTGAGCTGCTCCTTCCCTTGTGTACTTTGGGGGATGTGGGTTCCCAACAAATTGGATTTTTTTCTGGAGCATCCCACTCACCAGCCCCTGGGGTCCTGCTCAGTTTTACTGTCACAGGGCTGGCAAGGAGAATCCTGTGGAGCACTTTTACCTGTCTGTCACAGTGGCTAGGGAACTCTAGGAAATGTACAGGTTTGACTCTCTCTTGGAGTCATCAGCTCCCCAGAAAAGTCATTTTTTTCACCCACAGGTTTCTCCATTCTGCCCTCACATCAGTGAATCTGACTGGCAGATATTTGTCAGGGGAAGGTTCTGGGTGAAACTGTGTGTTCTTTTGCCTTTATTATTAAACTCTGTTTCCTTCTGGCTCTTCAGGACTCTGAGAACAGAACTTAAATCAAATGTTAGTTATCCTAAAGCTGTGGAAGTTGCTATTCTAAACTTAGNCTGGGTTTAGTTTTGCTCTCCTCTCCAAATTTAGGACTGAATCCTTGTGCAAGACTTTGATAGTAAATCTGATTTCATTCTGTGTTTGTAGCACAGCCCACTGTGTTTACTTTTAGGTGCAGACCTTAAGTTTACAAAAATTTAATTTTTCCCTTGTGCTTTCTGTTATGAGAGGTACTTTCCCCCAGACCTTTGCAGAAAATGGGAGTGGCAGTCAGGGCTCCTATTTCCTGTGCCTCTGCCAATATTTTATGGGATCAGAGTNTGCAATGCACATATTAATTAAAGCACTACAGAAAAGTCAATACTGTAGACTGACACTAATCAGGGGAAATGTCAGCTCCTTATTGAATGAAACTGCAGCTAGACTGGTGATTGCAGATGGNATGACCAGAGAAAAATACAGAGCCTGATGTAGAGAAATGAGCATTAGGGGTGTTGAGAGTGCTGAGGTCCCCAAGGCACACACATGCAGTGTTTTAGTGAAAGCTGCCTGCAGTGGGAAGGGTGTTACAGAAAGCAGGCAGAGCTGGTGTTCTTGGGTTTGTCTGTGCAAAATGGAATCCTGGTGAAATATACTGAGGGACACCCAGCAATTTAGGAGAAAATACATGGATTTTATATTATTTACATTTATATTTATATTTATATTTATATTTACATTTATATTTATATTTATATTTATATTTATATTTATATTTATATTTATATTTATATTTACATTTANATCAATAACAATAAATATGAATATTTATTTATTTAGTTATTTATTTATTTATTTATTTATTTATTTATTTATTTATTTATTTATTTATTTATATCTGTATATATATCTCCAAATAGGCTGGCCACACAAACCTAAAATTGCAGTAAAATGATATAAAATTGCATCTTGAATATTTTTCTGAACAGGTATGACAATAGTTGAAGAAATGGAAAAGAAAACCAACCCATGGGAAAAAATGTGACTAGACTGAAGACCTTATCAAATGTGTTGTATCTTATAACTGCCAGTTAATTTTTCTAGGAAAGACCTAGAAAATGGACAAAAATGTCCACAATCATTATGATACAACACATGAACACAGTTTTTCCTAGCAACTGCTGTAGATGGTGTTTAAAAATTCAGTGTCTACATATCATTGAAGAAAGTAAAAGCCCAAATATATTTTTCCCTTCCAACTCTTCAAAAGATACATGCAGAGCTGCTTGAAAACTTAAGACACAAAGACAAAAAATAAATTAAAAAAAAAAAGTTTTTTAAGTGTTTTAGTTTGACATCAGGTAATGTTTGCTGCTGGAAATATTCTTCCACAAAGGGTTGGCTATAGAAGAAATTAAAGCTATATCTTGAAAGCAGATATATTTAAAAGTTAATATTTTTATATCTATTTACATTTAAAACTGAGATATTTAAAGTTTTCTTTAATTAAGAAATAGAGGTAGAAGAATACTGCAGGTTCTGTGAAGTAGAGAGATAAAAATACTCATAGTGTGAATAAAAAAATAATATCTATTACAGTCTGGGCATGATCACTAGGTTATTTGATTTCTATTTGATNATTTAAATTTTATTTCTCTGAAATTTTCAGTGCTGCCAAGCCCTGATCTTATGGCTTNAGGAATTTAGGAGTCTAGCACCATCTTCTTTAGAAATGCAAATTTTATCCAATTTGTCCCCTGGTTAGGAAAGCTCAGGGACAGNGGGAGAGTTCAGAGCTCTATCCAGGCAGAGCACTTTGGGTTATTTCACAACAGAAATATCAACCTGATTCTTCCTGGTGCTTTAAGAAATGACTGGTGCCTTTTGTTTTAAATAATAGTTCAGATATCCCCAAACTTTCTGTTCAGCAAAATATTTCCTAAGCAATTATAAATTATTATTCTACACACTCATATGCCCACTAATTCTTTAGTTAATTTGTTAATTGTCTTTTCATTCAACAATTACCACTAAAAGTCACTAATTGTCACAAGGCAAGAAAGGGATTCCTTCTGTAGTGTTAGACAGCAACCTGAAGGAATATTCACAGAAGAAGAGGTGGAAAGAAATTAAAGGTGTCATAATTAAACATTTTCTAAGCAGTACTGACAAGAACAGCAGCTGGCTGGCATGAAGAAAGTATGTTGTGTATAAATATTCTGATTTTCATTTCAATGTAGGAATTTCCTGTTCTACTTAGTGGCTGAGAATCTAACTCTTGCAAGGCTTTCAGGTGCTCTGAAATATGGATTTCTCCATTCTGTTTTTAGATTGCTGCTCAAAAATGTGGGAAATGAGCAATTACAGTAAATATTTGAATAGACTGAGTCCACATAAGTTATTAGCACAGTAAAGGNTGCCAAGCAGCAGTCACTAAAGGGGACTACTGAGACAGTAACAAGAAAGAGAAGATGGGAATGGTTTGAANAATTATTTAATTTACAGGCAACAGTTACATAGAAAAGGGAAAAGAAAATACAGAATTCAATTTGAGTAAATTTTTAAATGGTTCAGGGTGATAGGGTATGGTGGCTAAGACTCAGATTTAAGCAAAATTTCTTGAAAAAAATTCAGTAACTTTGCACGTCAAAGCTCTTAAAAATAGTTGTCATTAAGATTACTAAAACCATTGATGTGCTACTTCTCAAATTAAAAAATAAAAAAAATCAAATTAAAAAAAAAAAAAGCAAATAATTCCTGATAAATGTTCAGGTATTTCTAGCAAAAATGACAACAATAAATAAGCAGTAAAAATGGAAAAGGAAAACTACGAGTATATGAAGACATTCTGTGNCAAAAATATAAACTAAACTAAAAGTCTCAAAAAGTCTCAGCTTTCACTGAGAGCTGAGAGCATCAAGTGGAGTTTATTGCATCTCTTTTGTTAATGTGCATGTTTTACCATAAAACCATCATTGGTCTAATTTCTTTTGGCTGCATTTTGCCCTTAAAAACGAAGCTTAACCAACTAATATCTTACATTTACATATATATAAAACAAACAGTTTAGCAGGAAGGTAAATTGCTATCTTAGNTGTTTGAAAGCAGTGAAAACAGTAAAAACTGAGACTAGAGTTTCTCAGTGGAGTTAGTTAGAGTTATTACTTAATAAAATTAGTTTATTGAGTAAAACCATAGGTGCTGATGAACCAGAGTTCATGGTGTGTGATTTTGAGGGTGGTGAAAATGCTACAGATGAGATCTATGCTGGTTTTTCAGACAGAGCACCACTAGAAGCTTCTGGTTTAGCTCTACCCTGCACACCCCCANTGTTTCTCTCTCATGTGAACCACACTGCTTGCATGGCCACAATAGAAATTATTCACTCCACACAAAAAAACTCCCTGGTTGCATCTACATCAGTGATTTAATTTGGTGTATATGATCCACCAATCCAGTGTATTCTATCCATTGGATGAGTGGGAAAATACTGGTTTTTTAAGTGGCTTTTCACTGGCTGTGCACTGCCAGGCATCTCAGGCTGCTGGCAGATGCCAGACCANCAAGGAAAAGGAGGATCTGAATATGTCAGTTGATTCCCTTCAGGTATTCTGGAAAAATTGTTCTGGGACAATGTTGTTAAAATCCCCTGGNTGTAATCCTTCATGTTGAAATTCAGGAGGAGAAATCTTAACTTTGAAAGTGTGGCCACCAGGAGACTGAACATCTTTTGTTTTACTTTGCAGGTACTGTTTTTGTGGAACAGAAATATTCCCCATCAGCTGTGTATTTGTTTGGTTTTGTTTCCTTGCTTGTTGCATCAATAAAATCTGCACCTGTTTGTTTTGGCACAGGAAACATTCAGTTATCTGGCCTGGATAAACATTTCCCACCTGCCTTGCTTCTCTCTCCTCCAGTGATAAATACCCACTGCACTTGTTGTGGGTAATTAGCAGACCAGTGAATCCAGGAGAGGCAAATCCTTTAGGACACATCTTTTTTACACATGTGCTTTTGTGCTGGAAATGAGGAGAGAGGGTTGTTGTTTTTTTTTTTTTTAATTTAAGATGCATGGTGAGAAAGAAAAGGCATTTCTGGGTGAAGCAGTGCTCTGATGAGCAGGCATGAATAATTGAGAGTGGTGGTGAGGCAGCAGGCACTCAGAGGATGTGATGAGCTCATGGTAACCATGAGAGCAGAGCCCCAGTGATGGCAGCAGGGCTGTGCTCTGCTCTGCTCAGGGCTGCTCCTCTGCTGGCCAGCCCTCCTGTGATGGAAACCCACTGGTGAAACAGCCAGGTGTGCTCTGGAGGGGCGATGGGAGGGGCTGGGACCACCTGGGAACTCCTGGCCTGTGGTACAGGGCAGGATGAGCCTGTGTGCCAGAGCCACCAGGTGAGATTTGCACCCTGTGTGCTGCTTCATGAGAGATCACAGACAGCTCCTGTGAATTACTGTGGTTGCAATTTCCTTTAATCTCAGTGCTGTCCCAAACACAGTGCAGAGATGCACCTCCTCTGTGGTTACTGGCATGCATCCCCTTGTACTTGTCTGACTTAAAGGGGGTGTGAGCATACAGAGAGCTGCCTGTATTCCCCACACACTCCCAAACCACTGTACAGTAGTGCTGAGAAAAATCTTGTTGTCTCAGATTTTTTTTTTTTCCTTTATCAAAATACAAACAGCTATTATTTTCACTCTAATCATTTAGCAACTCAGTTACCTGGTGATAACCACCTCAAAGAGCAGCACTCTGACCCAGGTCCCACCTTTCCAGAGTGCTGGAATGGGCAGGTTTGGAGCTGATCTGGGGCAGGACAGTGGATCTCTAACCCACTTTTGGCTGGGCTGTGAGCATCCCAGTTTTCTGCTGCCTTTCCTTTTCCACTGGGGAAGGATGCAGGCTAGCAGTGATACAGAGCTGCTTGTTTCAAAGTGTTTAACTAACTTTTTGTACATTCCTAGTTTTCATTGATGTTCTGGTGCTCTGTTTAGCTGCATGAGCTGATAAAAGAACTGAATTTTGAGATTTGAGAATCAGTCTGGTGTGAGAATTTCATTAGAAGAGAGATCTCTGCCTCCACAACAGCAGTGTGACAAGGGACCAGCCATCACTGGGTACTTCTGTGCTGTATTTATAAATACATATTTATAAATAAATGTGGGCTGGGAAAATAAATACATAGTGCAGAGCACTTGGCATAAAGTGTGGTTTTGGTCTCTGCTCTGGTGTACAAACCTCTGTTTTAGGCAGCACCTGTTTGGCAGCAGCATTGCTTCAGGCTAAGTATGAGCAGGGTTGTCACATCTTGTTTGTCTTATCCTTTGCATAAAGGATGGCAAAACCCTCAGAAGTTTGAGATGTAGGATTTGTGCTCTCATCCCCAGCCTTGTGAGACATGGCCTGGGCTCTCAGGTGCTGCCATTAATTGAATATTTTTTGTTTGTTTGTTTCTTCTTCTGCCTGAATATGCTGCTTAGGCAGTTTTAAAACTCTTTTTCTTTGCTGATAGCTTAGTTTGATGGAAATACATTCACATAACTTCAGAATGCATAAATCTGTAAACTCAAGTATGTATTTAATGTTTAGAGAGGAAGGAATGTTGGTTGGAAAAAAGACAATCTCTTCAACATTGGAGTTGTAGTCATCACTGCAATNTAAGGTACTGAATAATGGTAAATCTAGGTAGATTTTTGAATTAAGACATGATCAGCTTAGTATATATGAAAATCTTTGATAGGATGGGAGTGGAATAAATGTGTTCTTTATAATTCCTCATTGTCCAGAGAGATGGGTAAGGATTGTGCTGAGTTCCTCAGTTTCTCCCATACAATATCTAATTACTTGATTCCCTCTTGGGCTTTTCCTNTTATCATCTGTTTCAGCATTATTTCCACATAAGTGGAAATATTTAACAAAAAAAAAAAAAATTAGGAATGCTTAAGAGAGCATAAATATAACAAAAATGTACCTAATTTCTTTTTCTCCCTCTGCCCCNGATTCTCAAACACTCTGTGTGAAGACAAAACATTTGACTGACCTGGGGGAGACTGGAAGAAAGGTTCAGTGACAGGAAATTTTGAACTCCATCTTGATGAATGACAGACCCATTTCAGGTGAATGCAAACTTTTCTGGTGTCTGTCCAGAGAACCTGTGNAGCTTATTGATCTTTTTCACTTGCACTCACTCCTCAGACATNCTTTGCCACAAGGTGGGTTAAAAGACAAGTTTCTGCAGATTCTGAGNATCAGCCTTCAAAGTTGAATAATTTATGTTGCATTTTCACCCTGTTTTCCCCCAGGGTGTGGGATTTACCTACCAAAATTAACATGTTTTCTTTCTATTAGCATTCAGATGTAGCTCAGAAGAAAGTACTCATCCATTTCTACTTTCTGGTGTGTGCCAACCCAGCTTGTTACAGGCTTGAAAGGCCAAAGTCAAATGCAAAAAATTGGCATTAGTTTTGCCATTAAAAAAAGCAGGAAACATACAGTATTGGCATAAACCCTGTATTTCCTCTTTTAGAACACAAGGTGTGAGTAAACACTGCATTTTGAGTCCAACAAATGAGATCTCTAGCAAGAAAATTAAATAAAATGGCTCTTTCTGTTGGCTTTGTGTAGAAGCTGTTTGTGGAGAAGTTGAAAAGAGCAATCAGGATTAATTAAATAAGGATTATTTTCAGGCCAAACTGAGTTTCCTGGTGAAGTTTAGGTGATTTCATAAGCAGTAGCTTGAGAAATGTGGTGGGTAACCAGTGGGGAGGAGAAGGGTCTGTTTGGAAAGATGGGGCTGAACTGGGGGGAGTCTGTGGAAATAGGAAATAGGATTTCAGAAGGATTTAGGAAATAGGATTTAAAAACTGCCCTTGCTAGGATGGGCTCACTTCTTCCTGCCCCAGCCTTACAAATTGCCAAATTAAAAGGTTCCTGCTGGAATCCAGGATATTTGCTGCACACAAACTGTGTTCTTTCTTTGACAGCCAGTGCTCAATACTGGTTTCTCATCTCACCTGGTTTTCCAGCNGTTCTAAAGATTTCCTTTTCAGATTTTGGTACTTGCACTGATTGGTTTTGCTGTATGTGAAACATTTTAGACTGCACTTTAATCCATTTCTATTTATTGGGTTTTTTGTCTGATGTTTCAGGTGCAACAAGAAAGTTTTTTTAAGTTTCCCAATAAAGTTCTTTTGTTTTCAAGACTACCACCTAAATATTTTCCCTTTAGTTTCAATACTGCATTGTGACCAATTTTATATNTTTCCAGGTTGTTTGAAATCATAATAATAGATTTTTATGTATGGATACTGTGGGTATTCAAATTTTACCCTCCAAAACCAGATATGAATATGTTTAATATCTCTGTTTTCCTTTGAAGATTAAGTTAAAATCACAGAAGGATGGAACACCCTGGGCTGGAAGGGACCCCTAAGGATTTTTGATGTCCAGCTCCTGGCCCTGCACAGGATGCTCCAAGAGCCACACCACATACAGGACAGCAGTGTGAAAAATTATTCTGCCAACATTCTGGAATTATTTATGGNTAGCAGATTTACATATTAAATACAAAAATTAAATTTTAAATGGGAATTATGAATTGAGGCTATGAATCTCTTTTTTTTCTACCAAGCAGGCAATATAGCAGAATTCTAAATGTGAGATATTGTCACAAATTGCACTGTGCTAGCTGAAGATGGAAATGTGACTGATGTTGATGGACATCTCTGCATTGGTACTGAGCAGGAATACACAGCAGCTAATTATAGCAGAGAATAAATCTCCCTGACTCCTTGGAGCAGGCAGTGGGGTGGTTTAGAGCAGGAGCCAAGCAGAGCTGTTCTCATTTGTGCCCTGAAGGATCCTGTGGTAGAGTCCTGTCAGCCTCTAATTATCTGTAAAACCCAAGGTTTGTGTAGGATCCAGTGTTACAGCAGCTAATCTTTCCCCATGTTAATTAAGTATTATGATATAAATGACAATATTCNTTTTAACTTTACACAGAGTAGAAAGTTGCAGTGTTGGTAGGTTTTATAAAAATGACTGCTTTATGCAAAAGCACATTATTATTTCCAACAAACATACATAAAGACATAAAGATTAACATTTAAGCTTCCTTTTAGGGGGATTTCTTAAAGACAAGTAAGGGGTGAGGGAAGGAAGGGTGTGTCCCATTATTCAGTACTTAATAAGTACAATTATTTGCTCCCCCTGANTAGTGAAGCTGTGCTTCTTGGTTTAGGCACACCACACACACATCTCATGGCTTTGAGAAGTGCTCTGAAAGATTTATTGCAAGATTCATTGCCTTTGAGTTTGGAGGGAAAAGGTTAAGAAATGCAGCTCTGAGTCAAAGCATCACACACTGAGAAATACATGAAGTGCCACAAGTCCCAGCACTATCAGGGAAAACTGTTTTCTCCTTAAATCCCTGCAAATGTCAGCTTCCTTTGGTCAAATCATGACACTGTGCATTCTTGTTAAGACAATTCTTTTTTTTTTTTCCCAAGGAATATATATTTCACTTTCTTGGCTCATCTTACTGCATCCTGAGGCATCCCAAGCTTTGTTCTCAGTGCAGTTATCAGTTCCACATGTCATCAAAGGAACACACAGGCTCTGGGTGCCTGGTTAATAAACTCCTTTTAGTTTTGCTTTCTCAATTTACTGGGAAAAAAAAAACCCTGAAAGCAACCCAGATGTGTTTAAAACATGAAGTAGTAGAANTAATATGCCTGTTAAAGCATTAAGATCTAAACTATTAATTTAATTAAGGCAAATACAATCCTGTGGCACACACCTTAACCTTATAAAAATTACAAGGTTGATCACTGCCCACAACCTAAAAATTGTGCTGAAAGATGTACACTGGAATGAAGCAATCTCCTAAAAAATAAGCAAAGTAAGCTGCAGCACTGTGGTGTTGTTGAACATTTAATCAGCATTCAGGGAGCCTGAGGCTGCTCTGGGATGTACAAACTTTCCAAGAGCAGTGCTGGTGTAATTAGGCTGAATTGGGCTCCACCTTCAACTGCTAATTCCTCTCATTCTCTGCCAACTCAAACCTGTTATTTTCTCTGCTGGACACCTGTCAGAGAGATCAGCTCCCCACTTTGGTTCAGTGTGGATGAGCCAACACTTATGCCAGGAGAAATAAAGAGATAATAAAATGTCAGGAGNGAGAGGTCAAGGTGCTTTAGCTGGTCAAAGGCTGTTGAAAGTTTTAGAGGCAGTAGGGAAACCTTTAACACCTTCCCAGTCAGTAAAGTTCAGGTAATTCATACAAGAAGAACTCTTTAACATGTACATACATATCACAGGTGGTGAAGGACCAAAAAAACCAGTCATGGTTTAGGAATGGTGCTCTCCATGCCTACATGGAACTGCCACAGCATTTTTATTTCAAATATTCTGCCACTCTATCAGGGTCCTGTAGCTGCTCAGGGGTGAACTTCCAAACCACTGGAGCAGAATAATCCTTCAGGGGATGACCCATTTCCTCATTCCATGCCACAAATATCTATCTGCTCTTGGGGCAGATCTCCCTGGAAATCCCTTTCATGACCCTGAACATGGTGTGGACTCCACTGAGGAGACCTGGAAGACTTGGGAACAAGAACATGCTTTGCTTAACATCCAAAGGGAATCCAAGTCTCAACAGCTGCTGGAACAGGCCTGGAGGTGGAAAAGGGAATAAAAGGCTGGGGAAACCATCCTCTCATTCCCTGCACAGACTGGCTGTGATTATCAATGCACTCACAAAGCTCAGGCAGGAGAGCAGCACTGCACACACATCCCAAAACACCTTCACTGCCATAAACTCCCTGCCCTGCCAGGCACTGAGAGGAGAACTGGAATCACAGAGGGCAAAGATCATGGGCTGAGATAAGAGCAATTTACAGGAGATGGCAATAGGATAAGAAAATAAAAAGTAGCCAACAATAAAAACAGCAAAATTGTGCAATAGAGGTGAGTGATTCCCGAGTGATTATCACCACTGTACCCCAGGATCCTTAAANCCCCTGACTGCCACCACACTGCCTTGGCCTGGGAAGGAGCCTTTCCCCATGCCAGAAAATGATATGGAGTGGCACAAAATAACCTCTGGGTGCTGGCCACGGGCCCTCCTGGCCACTGCAAAAATTAACCCTGTCCTGGCCAGAACCAGGGGCATAGCAAAAACAAACCATCCTTTCTGCAGAATTAACTTCTCCATTGTAACTCCAGTCCACAAATTATTTTATCTACCATGCACACGTGTCTAGAGTTTTTTTCATTACACAGTGCATCATTTTTTTTTCTATAAATATGTTGCAGATGTCCTTTCTTGCAGTCAGAAGAGACAAGGTGAAAAAGTCTATTATCTTTGTTCTCTGAATGACGTTCAAGGCAAATAAAGGGTAAGAACTGAAGGTCATCCTTTCTCTTGTTTGTCCAATTCTATGCATAAAAACAGGATTTTAAGAGCCATACTAGATGTTATAAAAGAAGAAATTTTTTTTTTCTTTTATTCATGAGTATTTCTGTGACATGCCAGAGATTCTTTTTTTACATCAGCTGAGTGAGTTATGCTGGCCCACTTAGAGATTGTATTAGAGGATGAGTATCACAGAGCTTTTTCAACATCTCTGTTTAATGCAGCCTTCCTACCTGCAAACTCTGATAGGATCCTTCCTTTTAAACCAGAAATTTTAGCCAATTTTAGAGGCTTTTGTTTCTACCCAGCTGGTCCTGACCCCAAGCAGCAGATCTGGAGTTGCCTGGGTTAGGAAAAAAAAACTTTCAGGCTTTTCCAGTTTGTTATTTAACCTGAAAATTTTAACTGAGTGCACCTACAGCATATGTCCATAAATGCTTTGAATTGCCACAGCTCAGGTGAAATAAACTTTATCAGAAGGGTGGGAAGCATTGGTGAGGGTGAGGGGTGATGTGTGAAAAGCAGGAAGGTGTCTTATGAGATAGCTTATGGTTGATAGGATATTCTTAATAAAGTTATTAAAATTTAAAACTTCCTTTAAAAAAATAGAAAAAAAAATGTAGCCATGGCTCTTCTTTTTCAACACCACACTTTTTGGACATATCCTTAATCATTTTATTTCTGGTGTTTCTGTCGTGTGCAGAAGTGGAACACCTGTTCAGGGTCACTTCTTCCCTGTATCCATTTTTTAAAATCTTTTAATGATGTTTGCTGTCTGGGAAAGTTTGTTTTTCTGCTCTTAATGGCTGGGGTCATAATTTCCATTGCACTGTTTGATCTTTCTACAGATCATGAATTTGGTGGCAGTAACATGAGCAACAACAAAACCCCAGCAGATAAGAAATATAAAGCAGAAGATTTAATAGTCCCNAATCACCAAAAAACTTTTTTTTCATATTAATAACACATGCCTGAAACAGCTCTCTATATGACATGAAATTAAATTAACTAATATTCAAATTCTCCAAAACTTCTACACTTGTGGAATTTGGATTTGGAACTTTGTTCTTGCTCAGTTTGGGGCTGGGAGGTTGTGATGCACCTTTGCTCTTCCTGTGGGTGTGCAGCTGGTCTGGGCTTTATTGCTGAAGCCACAAAAGAACTGGCTTTAATATTTTCACTAATGTCTTCCCAAAATTTATTTTCACTCCAGTACACTCTCATCACACCCTCAATGATTCCACTGNCTATTCTCTGATACTTAAAATAAGCAGATATTTCTTTAGCTCCCAGCTCTTTGGGAAGTCTAGTAGATTTTCCTCTCATTAATTCACTTTCTATTATTTAATCTCATCCATTTTTATTTTCAGTTACATGTCTTATTAATGTACTTATGTGATAGCTTTCCTAGTCATCACTGACAATTTTTATTTCAGTGTTTGACATTTTCTCTTTAAGGTCTCTTACTTTTAATTTAACATAGACTAATTTCTTTTTTTAAATCATCAGCTTCCCAGTAACCTATTTTGCAGTCTTTCATCTTTTCTTATATAATAAAATTCATCTAATTGTATGGTTTAACTCTTCATTCCTCAATTATGAATTGTAGAGACTGTGAGGAGATGGACAGGNTTTATTTGATATATATTACAGAAGGCAGGTCTTTGATTGTGAAAATTAACAGGAATTTAAAAATTCATCAGAATTAAATTAAGTGGGAACCTAAATCCATATTCTAGGCAAAGAACCTCATTTGTTTTGCCATANATAACATAGGTTTTCCTTTAAATAACCCTTCACCAATAAAAACAGATATTCTGAGTTATTGCCTTTATTTCTATCAGAGGACATGCAGAAATANCTCACACTCAAGATTACACACATATAAAACAACATAATGGCCTCACTTACACAATCTCTCACTCCTGTGTCTGATTGTTCAGATTTTTGATGGCATGAACATGAAATGAATGCAATAAAAATATTTTTTTCTCAATTTCAGTAACTGTTTCTTCCCTACTTGATTATATGGCATCAGTTACCTCCTTCTGTGGTTTGGATCTGTCTGCACAAATGAGCAGACAAGATGTTTTGCTTCNGATATGAGAATTTTTTTTAAGAAACTGATCCTTTATTCCAACATTTATTGATTTAGAAACAGATAATTTTCAATATAAGGTTTTAATTATGGTCTCATTTATGGNAGTTAAAGTATCATAAAATTGACANANCTCTTGGATATCCAGTATTCTTATGGGAAGCATGACTTCACACATGTTCAATACTACACATTTAATTTTACTGATAAAGTCTGAAATTCATGTCATTTCACAACCTTACATATCCTTCCAATTAAAAAATACTCTCCCTCTATGCCTGCCCCTTTCCACACTGCTAGAAATGGCAAAATCAGGCACCTGAAATTACCTTTTTCTCTTCTTTTTCAAGTGAAATGAAAAGGTTCAGAAACCACTGGGGAAAAGATGAAGCCCTATATTATTTACATGAGTAAGGATTCCACAGATGGAGCCTGATCAAGGGTGATTCAGTGGTGTGGGTTAAGGAGAAATTTCTCCAAACCTTTGCACAGCACCAGGAATATCTCATCTAGTGGTTTTTTTTTCTGAGACTTGGAAAGAAAAACGTTCTTTTTTTTTTTTTTTTTTTTTTTTCCCTTCTATATTGTATTTTGAGTAATTTTGCACTCCAGGTATTCAGTGTTTTCAGTGGGCATTGCATCAGACCTCTCTGGCACAGAGGTGCAGACACACCTGGCTTTGCTAACTTGGGTGGAATTCTGCAGCTGAAGTGGTTGGATTGTGTTCTGATGAGACTGTAAGCCTCTGTACAAGTATAAATATAAATGGGTTGGAATTAATTCTTACAAAGTGCTCACAGACCAAATTCTTGTCAAGCACTCTGCATATCAAAGGACTGTTTCTTGAGAACCAAAAAACACATTTATTTTTTTTAACATTTCAAATCTGCTGTAGCATTTCCCTTATTTTTAATAAAACCTAAACCCAGGAATCAGCAGACAAATGAATACTGAGATCAGTGAGTATTTTTCAGTTTAATGAAGGAATGAGATAGCCCAGGAGTTCTGTGACTGCTCATTTTTTAGAGTNCAGTTCCAAATCATGCAATGCATCTTCAGTTTTACTTTAATGAGATATTANGAGTGCATGCTCAGCTTCTTGTTGATCTGATAAAGGTACAAAAGAAATGCAGAAACCTGGNGCTTTCACTGAAACCATGGGGAATAAGGGTCCTCAGCATCTTTGTAAAATGTGTAAGTGCCACAGGCTGATGAGAAAAGCTGGAGTCCCAAAAATGGAACATGAGTGCCTTTCACATAACCTCCAATGCCTCCACCAAAACTGCTCTGCTTCATGGGACTAGAATCTGTGCAAACTAAAAATGAAACAACATGAAAAAACTGGTGCCAAAATGGATAACCCAAACCCTCTGACCCATTACCTCCCTCAACCCCAACTGGATGCAGCTGGGAAAACACTCAGCATTAATCTGCTGTTCTGAATGTCACTGTTCCCCACAGTTTGGGATTAGAACTTTTTGATATCACAATTGGCAATTTGGCAGAGCATAAAGTATGAGGTAATTAATTGAAAGAACAGCCTGTGCTTGCAAATTCAAAGCATTTGCATATGAACTATCTGCAATTCCTTCAGAAAATTTGCATTCTGAGTACCAGGCACTGACCTCACTTGCAACTCCATTACCTTGTATTCTTGATGAGTAACATTTTCTGCTAGTTTGCCCTGTGTAAAGAATTCTCTCATAATTTTAGCATGCAACTCAAACACAGCCCTGAAGTGACTTTTGCTCTGCAATTTTGTCATCTCTGATGAAGGTGAGAAGGTACAGACAGAGATGCCCCTTTGCTGCCTTTTCTGACTTTTGTACACTCAGAACTGCTGAAGATATTTCCTAAAAAGATTAAAACTGCTGCTTTGGGCTCACTTCCCCAAGGAGGACTGGAGCACCTGGTTTACTCTTCATTCATCCACTGGAAACTTGCCTTGTACTCAGATATTTGGGTTTTGTGAGGATGAAGAGCAATATAAAAGCTAAAAGGCAAAGGAGCTGAATAAGGGTTTGGAGTGTGAGTCTGATGAAGAGCAGCTGAGGGAGCTCAGGGTGTTCAACCTGGAGAAAAGAAAGCTCAGGAGGGATCTCATCACTCTCTAAACTCCCTGAGAAGTCAGGTGGGACTTTTCCTCCTCTCCCTTGGCCTCAAGTTGTGCCAGGGGAGGTTTTGGTTGGATAAAAGGGAAACCTTCAACATTAAAAATNTGCCCANGGGAGTGGTTGAGTCACACCCATGGGGNCATTTAAAACCTGTTTTAAAGACAAGGTTTAGTGCTGGGTTTGGGGTTGGATGATGGTCTTAAAGGTCTTAACTAAAAGGAGAACTCTCCCTTCTCTTTATTGATAAGGCANATTTTGGCTGTACCTTACAGCTCCTAACTTTCTATATTTATGTGTTGTCTACATACACTTCATACCATGGAAATCAAACCTGTAGGAAACATAACTAGACATTATATTTTAATTAATCAAATACCTCTGAACTGTTCCTTGTTTTCTGTTTAAGGAAAGAAGCAGTTCTAGCTTCAAGTTTGTCTCCATAGCAGCAAATTCTGAGATCCTGTGCCCAGTTCCCTGCTCAAGCTTCAGCAGAAGCAGGCATCTTCAGCTCCCAGNACTTCTATTAAAATTCAAATTATTGTAAACCTCTTCCTTATTTCCACACCAGGTATCAAAACTCTGCTTTAATAATTGTGGCATCTCTTCAGTTTACAAAAATCTGTTAAAACATTTTTATTATTCTACTCCAAATTTATCCAAAAACCCTTAAAGAGTGACTTTGCTCATACACTTAAAGGGATAATCAGTGTTAATAATAAGGTTTAATTGCACTTAGAATGAATTTAATTTTTTTATAGTCCAGTTTTATAACCAAGGTAAAAAGAGATTCTAACTGACCACATCTTTATAGGATAATAGGCTATGAAGATAGGACACATATTACCTGCTCTAAAAATCCACAGAAATGATTCAAAAGAATATTACAGTCCACCCCACTTCTCACTAGCTAGGTATTTTTGTAAAAACTACAGAAAAAATTAAATTTTTGAAGAAAAAAACCCTGAATTTCATTTACAAATCCTGAATTTCATATCACTTAAATGCCTTTGAAAATCAGGGATCAAATTTTAAAGGTCAAAGCCACAGCAGTGCCTAAATNCATTTTAGGATTGGGATTCTGGTGCTTCAAATACTTTGCCTGTTAATGCCATGATGGATGANGGCACTGCAGGATTTGTGTCATGTTCAATATTCCTTTCCCCACACAGACACCTCAGCATTTANATTCCTGACCAGGATCCAGCTGGGATTTGATTNGGGTGTAGCCCCAGCTGGGATTTGCACTGCCCAAGGTGTATCCTTTNAATAAATTCCTATTTTATTCCTTTACCTCTTCTAGACTCTGCTCCAGGTCAGCCTTTCCACACATCAATATTCAAACATTTATTTTAAACATGATCCAATGCTGTCTATAATTTAGAAATTTAGCAATTTAGATTATTTGGAATGTCCTTAAAAATTTTATATAAATGCACATAAAACTGTCCTTATTCATTTAGAAAATTCTGTCACCTTGGAAAAAACATTTTTGTTTGTCTTGGAATATTTTTAGCAGTGTCAATTACTGTTGTAATAACAGTAAATTANTTTACTTCACTACTGGAAAGTGACTATATAGATACTGAAATAAAATACCAAACTCTTCTGATAAGAAGTTTTCATATTACTTTAACTACAAAAAATCAAACCAAAGTTTGTTTTCTTGCCTTTTCTTTGTAGAAAAACCTTATATGCATTAATTTAATTTTTAAACTAAAACACTAAACTAAAACCTGGTTGGATTAGTGAGGTATATGGCTGAGTTCATCAACTTGCTAAAGGCATATAAACTTAAAGACAGAAAAATTCATGACAGGAAAATTTAAGACACAGTGTTTGGATATTTATTTGCAGAGGTGAATTCAATCAGATTCAATGCTGAGGTAAAAGAAATGCAGTTTATACATTAAGAGTAAAGGCAAGGACAAATATTCAAGATGCAGAGAAACAGCAAATATTGAGTGTCTGACAGATGGTGACTAAGAATGGGCAGAGTACAGAACAATGAAGGACACAGAGATTCACAAATTCTATTCAACCCATTTTTCAACTCAAGCTGAAGGACTCGTGTCATGGGATTAGAATTTTAAGGTAAGAAAAAAAATCTTCTATTTTAACTAACAAACCTTTTAAACCTTGTTTATATTGGGGGCTTACACAGATCATGAACTTCATGGCAATAAAAAATGGATAATGAGACAACCTATTTTTTATATTTAACAGTAGGATGGGTTTGGGACTGCTCTACAAAAACTTATAGTGTGGGATTTACATTTATCAGGTAAAATGAAAGGAATAAAGGCAATTTCCTAAAGAACAACAATGCACTTAGTAATTTCTGTGCATTACAGTTTTGCAGGTGGTCCCTTTAAATGTATATTAACTTTTTTTCCCAATTTACTAGAAAGAGGAAAGTTATGCTGACANTGTTCTGGGGGAAAACAAGCACTGNCCAGTCAGTGAAGGTGGAGGTGGGAGGAACAGCTGCTTCTTAAGCAATATTAGTAATAATAAAAACTAATANGTAATATTAGTTACTTATATTGTAAAATTCAGCAACAAACATCTGTCTTCCATGNTTTCTTCCTTTACAGCATAACCAAACCTTCTCATATTTTTTTTTCATGATGAAATAGTTTGAAGCAGTCAATAGTAGGAATGTTATTGGTGTTAAAGGAACAGTCAAACCCCAAAGCTGCCACCACTACCAAAAAACAAAAGTGGAAGTGGAGATTCATAATTAGCTCTATGACCCAACTTTCCAACTCTGAGAATGGATTAACAACAGCCTTAGAAGACATTTCATNATTTCAAATGTCAAATTAGCATATACTAATTGTCAAAGATCTATTAAAATATTTTGGAAAAATAACTGATTTCATATTGTAAAAAAATATGTGCACATATATTCCAAAAATGCTCTAATCAGAAAAATATAAAAATACATTTGAAATATTTTTTGCCTATATTCAAAAATAATAACTTCATGCTTTGTTAAAAAAAATGTGCCTCGATTTAATTTAAAAGGAGTCAAAAATATTTGGCATCTAGAAAAATCTTTTCAGAAATCTCCACATGACATAATATTTGCTTTCCAAGAAGTCTGTGCTGTCTTGCATGCAGAAATGGGTGATTCCAGCTACTTCCAGTCTGCCCAGAAGTTGTTTCCAGAAACCTACAATAGATTTATTTTTTCTAGAATATACTAAAAAAATACCTTTACTTACTTATATCAGAGAAACTGGAAAATCTTGCCTCAGACCTTCAAGTTGCTCTCAGTGCCACTTAATCACCCTGATCCTTTTTGTAATTTTTTTTTTTTTTTTTTTTTTTGGTCCAAACTGACATTTTAGCTTGACTGACTCATAAAGGTGGATGCTAAACTAAGGTTCTGAATTTTGAATTGACACTGTGTTCTTCAGGCTACACTGGACAGAACAGAGGTGTGACAAAAGCAAACTCCCATAACAAAATTTGTGTGTTCTTTTCTCATTTTCTTCTCTGCCAGATTTGAGGTCTTGGTTGAAGTGCTCCAGTCTCTCTTCCCATTGATGAAATCTGTGATGGAAGGATATATTTCAAATTNTAGCATCATTCTTGTGGTTTTATTGCAATTTCTGTTTCATCTGTCAGCATCCTCTGTTCTATATGGGTTTTACCCATTCACATTCTTCAATGCTAAATGCTTAAAATTGAGAAATTTTATGAGAATAACAAACTAGTCTGCTCAAAATTTATATATAACTTGGTTGGTGACATTTAATTTAATCAAATTGGAAATGATTAGCCACATGCCAATTTTTTGTATTTCAGTCCACATTTCTTTTCTGTTCTGTAGTATCTGTTTCTGTGCTGTCTTTGACTCAAAGATGCTGTTCTTAATAATGCAATATTATCCTGGAGCTGGACATTTTCCTGTGGATATTCTGAATTATGTCCTATTTGTGCTTTGGGTCCTGTTGCACACAGATTGTCTGGGCTGCTGCTGATGGATGAATCAAAAGGCAGCCATGGAGACATTGTGTTATCACTGGCACTCTGAAATTGTAGAACTGTGCA